>JAFBJT010000915.1:15868-26021 GCA_016785325.1 Chascanopsetta lugubris
CCCACCCACACACACACACACACACACACGCACACAAAAACACTGCACATAGTGAAAAAAAGTATCATATTCATTTTACAACACATTCTGAGTTTGCATTCATCATAATGACGGAGGGGAAAAGCGCAAATGGAAAACCCTGCAGTTCACAGAGTGGCCACTAGAGGCTGCGAGCCACTCCCCATAGACTCCCATGTTAAAGTGATCGACTTTATAAGTGAATGAAACATGTTTAAAGTCTGGTGCAAACGAGGCTCTGGTCTCAGTCAGTCACATGTGTTACCATGACAACTATAAATATGGGCGGGGCTCATTTGATTCTATCGAGGTTTGAAATTGTGCATAATTAAGGGGCGTGGCCTCTTGAGTGACACCAATGGCCGCCCATCCCGGCTCTACCTGTGCGCCGCTGCCTTACCCCTTTTTTTGGACAAACCAGGAAGTGGGAGGAGCTAGGCACGGGCAAGATGGCCGACGAGTGAACCGCCCACTATGAGCCTCGTTAGCAGAAACCTACGGCTGACGTCCTCTTCATACTCAGTCTACGGACGTCAACCAGCATCACTGCGTGTGACCAGTACCTACGTTGCAGTACCACGGTTTGGCCACTAGAACAGCACTAACAACGCACGGTCAGTGGTGACAGTTGAAGTGTATCAACGTGAGAAGGGCACCGGCAGAGTCACGGATTCTGTCGTAAAGTGCGTTTGTTCTGAAACCTTCGGTCGTTATTGTGACAAAAAGCCAATGAAGCCATTTAGAGAACTCACGCTGCTCCTGAGACCGAGCCCAGCGCCATTAATGAATTCATCTTATGGGCGCTTTGGGCGAGAGAGAGAGAGAGAGGCAGTTGTTACAGACGAGCAGCGCCTGTATCTGGCTGAGCTGACTCCTCCCACGACCTGCTGAGGCGCTTTGTCTGGTTCAGAGAGGAAGAGAATGTGCTGCGTTTTATTTATTCATTATATGTTTTTATTATTATTTGATTTGATTATTATTATTATTATTTTTTAATTTCTTTTAATTTCATTTTGCTTTATTTTATTTTGTAATCAATCTGGATCTACCAAGTGCCAGGTCAGGCTACTTCCTGTTTACCTGTTTGCCACTTCCTGTTCACCTTTTCTCTGCTCTAATGAGTGAATGATAATATTTGGACCATGTTGTAGTAAACACCCACGTTCCCACCAGGTACTGCAACTACACACACACACACACACACACACGCACACACACACACGCACACACACACACGCACACACACACACACACACACACACACATACACACACACACACACACTCATAAGAGCCTGTGTCTGTCTAATCCGTTTCATTCAGACCTCGGTTTCCCTGTAAAACATAAAAAAAAACTCTTTCCTCTGTTGATGAAAAACAGTAGAAGAAGAAGTTGAAGTAGCAGAAGAAGAAGAAGAGATGACAGTGGATTTTGAGTGTTGCGCGTTCGCCGTCAGAAAACACGGAGGTGAACGCAGCTCTGTCGGCAGTAATTGTCTGTCTCCTCTTGGTTTTCATGTTGTGATCAAAGCCTTTTTATGTTCGCTGGTCGTTTTCTTCTTCTCCTCTTTGGTTCCTGGCGCTCGCGCGGTAATCACAGGAAACACCGCCTCTCATTACTCTGCTTTCAGACGCCGGATAACACAGTCAACACTGGTCCAGGCTTTTTACCCGGTCACCAGGTGATCTCTCTCTCTCTCTCTCACACACACACACACACACACGTGTGTGTGTGTGTGTGTGTGTGGATTTATGATGTGGATGAAAGGAAGGGCATGAGTTAATATTGATGAGTGCTGCCACTCACTCTTTCTAACCAGGCTCAGTGAGAGATGAGAGGCGTGACCTTTACACACACACACACAAACACATGCGCACGCACACACACACACACACACACACACACACACACACACACACACACACACACACACACACACACACACACACACACACACACACACACACACACACGAGATTCTTTGTTTGGCATGTTTGTTGAAATCATTTGTTTTTGTGGTGGTCTGTTTCCTCGTTCGGCCATTTTACCTTTCCATTTATGTAACAACCCGTTTGTTTTCCTTTCACTCAGACACAACAACGCGGGTCTGGACACACATGTTCCCCAAACCTGCTGCGAGAGGGAGACACCTGCCGCTCATCTGTGTGCCAGGAAGCGCTGAGTGGCTGGCAGAGAGTCGCCGGGCCAGCGGTCCGGTACGGTCCAGTGAGGTTGGCACCTCCGCCTGCCCATCTGCCCGAGTTGACACGTCCGCTCCCACACCGCTTGTCCGGGGAGGACGAAATGTGCTGCGGTGTCCTGGCCCAGTTCCCTGAAATGTCAACCTGGCGTGACAAACCCGCGCCGGCCCCCCTTGGCCCCCGCCGGCCCCCCTTGGCCCCCGCCGGCCCGGTAATGTGGGGCATCAACCCTGGACCGGACCGGGAGCCAGGAACATGCCACGGCAAACAAAAACCGCTGATCGACTACCGGGGCGCCACCGCCTTGTCCGGGGCGGACGGAGCTTGTCCGGTCAGGTAGAGGAACGCCGTTCTCATTACCGGCTCTGAACCTTGCAGGGCGAGGCCGTTCGTTAGATGATGGAGGGCGAGGGGAGGACGGAAAAGAGATATCGGGGGCAGGTGGATCCGCGGCTTCCCGGTATGAACGAGGGGCTGGTTGCCGCCGCCGCCGCCGCTGCCGCCGCGCCGCGCCAAAAACAATGGATGCGGAAGAGGAAGAACACGGCGAACATATTTTCTGGTGTGTGAGCAGATGGTCCTGGAGGTGCCGTGAGGGTCTGATGTTGGCCGCCTCCGTCCTGCCGGCCCCTCAGGGCTGCAACTGTGAGTGGTCATTAACACGGGGAGCAGGCCATGCCAGGAGAGGGAGAGGGGTGGGGGGGCGGGGGGGGAGGGGGGAGAGACTAGCTGTAGTTAACAGCCACTATCCACTTACACCAGGCTACAGCCGATCCAGCGGTTGCCGGGGCAGCGGAGACAACACATCATAAAGGCACTGGTTGTTTTGGGCGTGTGGTTCGACTCGGCCGCGCCTCATCACTCACTCTCTCCGAGTCCGGGGTTACGGCCGGGGGGCTGCCTGGCGGTTAGCCATACACTGCAGATCACGGTGTGTGTGTGTGTGTGTGTGTGTGTGTGTGTGTGTGTGTGTGTGTGTGTGTGTGTGTGTGTGCAGCCGCGGACAGGTATGACAAGCTGACCTCCACATGTTGCCATAGAGAGTGTGTGGCCCAGTGTTACCTGTCATAACACGGGCTGCCCGGGGGCCCCCGGAGCACCAGCTTGACCAGGCCACTGGGCAGCCAGAAATAATAGAGACTGGCAACAGGGCAATGAGGGGTCACCGGAAGGGGAGGGGGAGGGGGAGGGGGAGGGGAGGGGACAGAGACGCATGACAGGGGGACTTGGTGGAAGGATGAAAGCGCGAGAGTGAGCAGAAGAAGAGAGGGAAGCGGAATTGAGGATAATGATGTGGGAGCAATTGGGTCAATCAAGGAGCAAAGAGAGGGAGATAAAAGGGAGCGGAGGGAGGAAGGTGGCTGCAGCTCTCGCTGCATATCATCGTCTGCCGCCTCTGAAGGGAGCTGGAAATTATGCATAAAGGCAGGGAGGGACGAGGAGGCGGGAATGCGAGTCCTGGCCGTCTGTCGGACAAACTGGAACCCGGAGGAGGGGGGGGGGACGCCTCCGTCTTTACCGTGACGCACCACCTCGTATCGTCGTTTCCCCCCCTCCCTTTTTGTTTTGAAGTCCAGTTTATCTTTGTGGAGCTGCAGCCGCTCGCTCACTCACTCGCTCGCCCGCCCGCTCGCTCGCTCGCTCGCCCGCCCGCAGAGCTGGAACAGCTGAATTCACTTAGGCCCGGGATCGGCCGCGGCAATTAAAGTGCCGGATTAAGAGTGATTGCATTTCGTGTCCTGAGGAGGCGCTGCCCGCCCGCCTGCCATCTTGAGAGGTCTCATTAACATGGCTGCCATGGGCTGTGCCGCGCGCTGCCACGGGCAGTTAAAAAATAATGGAGACATTATCAACCTTAATGTCTTGTACCTGGAGTGGAGGAGATTTTATAATCACTATTGTGATGGGCCACAGGCTGGCGCTTGTGCGGAAGGGAAAGGTTGGATGAAGATAACCCGTCTTCTGACCAGACCCCTGTGTGCTTTTTTTTTTTTTTTTTTTTTTGGGGGGGGGGGGGGGGGGGGGGGGGGGGGGGGGGGGGGGGGGGGGCCGAGCAGCTGGATTTCATTAATTGAGTGCTGGCAGCGCTGAGCTCTGGCGGCAGGGGTGAGTCACACTGGTGGGATTGGTCTCTCTCTCCCCGATATCATCTTCCAACCATAACTACAAATAATTATTCACTCAAATCCATTACTGGAGGTCAATCAAGTTCCCCAATCAGTTCTCAAGTCCAATTACCGGCGCCAAGGCTCCATTCGCGCTCCTCCTGCAGATGGAGGCCCGGGCCCAGAGGCTGCACAGTAAATTACACATGGCAAACAGTGGTGCATGTGCACAGGCAGGGGGGGGGGGGGATGAGGGGGGGGGCTTCTCCCCCCGGGGGGGGGGGGGGGGGGGGGGGGGGGGGGGGGGGGGGGGGCTGTTCTCCTCAGGTGGGTAATAAAAGCAGAGGTACACACTGGTCTCCTGGGGGCGTCCTGACCGCGCCACCATGCCCACTTCACCAGGTTAAAGAGAATTAACCCACGCGATGAGACGCGCGTCCCGACAGACGCCGCTCGGCGGGCGGCGTCCTGCTCGCTGCAGCCGGGCGCTAACGTGCGCGGCAGCGGGTGATATAATAAGACATGTCGCCATCAGGGTCTGCTTTGAAAGACGCGGCACAGAGACCCATCAGGGCAGCATAATGAGTGGGGTGCGGCATCACACACACACACACACACACACACACACACACACACACAGGGCTTTCCACCCCCATTAGTGTGAGGCTCCATGTATCGTTTTGCAGCCGTCTTGGAAGTAAAGGCCCGAGAGGCTGGAGGAAACGCTCCTCACACACTCATCTGTCACTACGGAGAGACAGCAGTGCTGCAGAGCACAGCGGCCGGGGTGGGCAACAAGGCAGCCAGTGTGTGTGTGTGTGTGTGTGTGTGTGTGTGTGTGTGTGACAGGGGATGTATGTACACGATGTGTAAGAGGACTCGTGTACATGTGGTGTGTTGGTATGTGCTGGTGGGGTGAGGAGCACAGCAAACATGGCAGGGGACAGGGGACAGGGGACGGGGGAGGGTGGGCTGGGGTGGGTGGTGGGGGGCTTTGTGGATCAACAGCCCATGACCGGTTGTCACACTGCACGCACACACACACACACACACACACACACACACACACAGCGCCTGGTGGGAGGGCCCCGCCTGACATTTCCCTCAGTGTCAGTCTTCGCTCACGCTCTGATCCGACCGCAAACTCAGACACGGCCGACGACGAGCGCCAACGACGTGTCCACTTTGTTTACTGACATTCGCGGTGGCACACCCCCCCCCCCCTCGCCCCACCCCCACCCCCGTTGTTCCCGTCACAGACTCCTGAGGTTGTGACGGGGCGGGGAGGGGGAAAAAAAAAGTGTGGCGAGTGTGCGTCGGTGACATCACAGCGTGGAGGGCGCCGGCTCCTCCACAAAACGACTTGCGACATCGGGACGGCCGGGACAAAGAGACAGTGTGGATGCGACGTGAGGCTCGTCCGTTAAACGTGAGGACGGCCTCATCAAAGAGGCCGGTCTCCGTCTGTCCTCTGCTTACATTGGAGAGATCCAGGGAAATGCCAAACACATGTGGACGCGCTCCGTGTTTGGGACTGGAATGGCCCAACACGATCCAGCAGCATTCGAGTTAATCTTCCTTAGTGAAACCGCATGGTGTTGTTTACACTGGGGACGACTGTATATGCATGTCTCTCTCTCTCTCTCTCTCTCTCTCTCTCTCTCTCTCTCTCTCTCTCGATCGTCCAGAGCTGCAGAACTCACTGTTCCCTCCTGCAAAGCCCGGGCAGTTACAGTGTGTATGCGTTTGTGTCAGCATGATGGAGGAGAAGGGTGTTACTCAGACCTAATGAATCCATCTGCATTCAAGGAGCATTCTTCCTCTTGTATGCAGGCGGGAGCAAACGAGCAGCGACCTGGGAGCCCGTCCAGTGGTTGTGTGTGTGTGTGGGGTGGGGGGGGGGGGGGGGGGGGGGGGGGGGGGGGGGGGGGGGGGGGCTCAGACTCAGTATTTCCAATGCAGACAGAGCGATGAGGAGAGGAGGAGGGGGATGGACTGGTATTAGAATTAATCCCCCTCCTCCTCCTCCTCCTCCTCCTCCATGTTTGGAATATGGGCCATTTAGAAAGACCTGCAGTTGCACAGTCAACCCTCCTGTTCAGCTCTGTGCTGTAGATTCTGTGAAGAGATTAGGTGAGGAGGGGTTGGCACCGGGAGGAGCGGAGGAGGAGGAGGAGGAGGAGGAGGAGGAGCGGAGGAGGAAGAAGAGGAGGAGGAGGAGGAGGACGGTGGTACAGCCCGTGCTCCAGGAGAGTGGCAGCCACCGACGTCCTCACCTCCAAGTGACCTGGCACCCTGGGCAACCTCAGAGAAGAATGGATGGAGGGTATGGGTGGGGGGCGGGGGGTGGGGGGGGGGTATAGGGCATTATGGAAGGGGAGAGTGATTGGTTCTGAAGGCCTGGTCATTAGGATAATGAATCCGGGGCTGGGTGGGATTAGGGGGACCTCTAGTGGCTGAAGAAGGTCAGAGCGTCATGGTGAAGGGAGAAATTGCCACGAGTGTCTTTAAGAGTTTTCTAGCTTTACGGCTCCACATCTTCATTTTACAGTCTGCTCTTAAAGGTGCAGTGTGTAAGGTCTCGGTTTGGGACCAGAGTGGGCAAACTAAATATCTTCTTGGTTTTTAGTGACAGTAAAGTGACCATATGTTCTCCTACATGGTTGGAAGGGAAGGTTTTAGGATGGAATATTCAAGCGCAACATGCTCTCTCACCACTACATGTCACTAACTCCTACAAACTGTATCTTTAAGAGAAAATGACTCATTATTATTGCAATTTAATAAATATTCGTGTGGATATGAATCGAGCTATACACAAAATGTGTTCCATCAAAATGTTGTCAATTTAACTTTAGATTTTTTTTTTTTATGGGTTAAACTCTTTTAACATTTGATGTTAGTGGACCAAAAACATTTTCACACAAATTAATTTTCATCCTATTTTTTTTAAGTCTTTTTAATTATTTTTCCAGTAAATCTGCGTGGTGCTCCCATGATTGGAGAAACTAATAAAAAAAAATTTAAAAAACTCTGGATATTGTAAATTACTTGATTTTCATTAAAGTCTGGAGAAAATCACTTGGGGTCTGGAAATATTAAAAAATCAATTAGGAAAATGCAACTCCTTTTTCCACTTATTATCATCATCATTTACATATTTATTGCTTATGATATTAATAGTTTGTGTTGAAGACTGAAACATTACATTACTAAGGATCACGTCTGTGTGAAAATACCTGTTGGGTGAATCACAGTAGCTCAGAGATCCAACAGTAAGTTCGACCTTTGACCTAAATACAGGAGTGAGTGTTTAAAATTAATAAAGAAGCTGCAGCGAGGTTATCAGAGTGAGACTCCCGCTGCTCTCTGCTGGAGCGGAGCAGTTCGCTGCATTATGAAGTTCAGTCTAAAAATATGACCGAATTAGTTGGAAGTGAGCAGCAGAATCATTCGGGGAAAAACCAGGAAGTAATATTCCTGCCTCAGTGACGAGAAAGTACGTGTTTACACTTCAGGACTAATATTCAATCCCTCTTTCTCATATGATGAGAAAACAAAAAGGACCTTGGATGATATTCAGTGAATTAAGATTCACATCAATCTTTTAATATACGATTCAACTCCATGATTCATCTGGTGCTAAAATACAAGGAATAGAAAAACACTTTGTTTATAGAGGAATTTCCACAGCACAAGATTATTCACTCCGACGGCTCCAAACCTCATGATCCCCCATTGCATCACGAACAACATGGCCTCCACAGTTCTCCATGCTCGTCTTATTAAACCGGTTCGTGGAGGTTGTGGTGTTCTTGTCCATGAAGACAGTCTCCGTATTGTCTCTCAAGTTTCCCTCTTCTCTCCAAATGTCCCGAAGCCGGAGGTGAGACTTTCAAAGTGTCTGCGCAGCCCGGACTCTCCTGGTTGGGATTAAAAAAACGGAGCCGAAAACCAAGAGGTGACGTCTGCCTCGGGTATTTTGAATTTAAAATGGAGGGGAAAAAGAGCAAAGCTGCTTCTTTGTGTGCAAGCCACAGGGTGAAGGTCACGTATTCTTATTCCGTCCCGGTGGACTTTTGGCACCGCGTCACCCTAATGAACCGTGACATCCATCCGGTCCCAGTGTTCACGAGGAGGAGGAGGAGGAGGAGAAGGCTTTGAGCAGCAGGTCGGCAGCCAGGCCTGGGGAGATGGCTCCTCTGGTCACAGTCTGCTCCAGGTGGGGCAGAGCCTCTCTGACACCGGGGTGATTTTGGAAATGAGTGAGGACGCTCTCCTGGATCAGGCTCCACATCCACACCTTCTGCTGGGCCCTTCTCTGGCGCTGCAGCTCACCGCTGGCGGACATGGCGTCCCGGTACGACACCATCTTGGCCCAGACCTCCGGGATGCCCTCATTGGTGTAAGAGGAGGCGCGCACCACCTGAGGCGGGGAGGGAGGGGTGGGGGTGGGTGTGCAGGATGCAGGTGTGATTTAAAGCATCTCCTTTTGCAACAGCCAAGATGTGGCCCTGATTCTGAGACTGTTCAAAGTGATGATGTCAGCAGAGGCACCGCAGCTCAGTGCTCAGTGTCTTTGAGTGTTGAAAACGGCAGCTATAATTAAAATCTATCATTTATCATCATTATTATTATTATTGTAGTTATACTCACTTATTCCGGGCAAGGTGCCACTCAGGAGTACATCCTGACCCGGTGGACATTTTGTGAAAAATAATACAGAATTCTATCGATTCTATCTTTCTTTTGCACATGTGTCATATATTCTAATGTCCTTGTAATTTGCATTAGTTGCTCAGAGCAGTAGAAAGTTATTGTTTGAGCATGTTGTTCCCAGTACTACATCGTGTTTGAATTTATGCCAAAGAAATGGTCTGACATGCAAAACCGCTGAGCTCAGCAAAAACACACATTTCGAGGAATGCAGATCGAGCCGCTACAGTGTCACACTTTTCAGACGTTACGAGAAGAAACAGCCACTCCCACAGGTTGCAACACACTTGAGAATCCGCAGAACGTCTCAGTTCAACATGTGCCGTCTACAGACTCAAGACTAAAATCAGAAAATTCACAAAAAACTCTACCCAACACACAGTTGGGTAGAGTTAGGGCAACAATGTGCATTGAAGTTACAGGGAAGACAATGGAGCGATGAGGAGGTATTGTACAATTAAAAGATGAGCAAAATTGTTGAGGAAGAGGAATAAACTTTTGTCGACGGAGATTTCTTTTAAAAATGTTGAATAACTGTTGACAAAACTCTTAATGAGTCACTAAAAAGTTTTCACTGAGTGTGAATGGGACAAACAAAGCTGCGTTTTTCTATCAATTAAAAAAGTGGCTTTTACATGTAAAAAGCTTTTACATGTAAAACGTATGTAGTGCTCCTTTAACAACGGAACGATGAGCAAAGAAAAGGTTCACCAAGACGGGAGAAGATAATCCTTTGTTAGTTCCACATTGGGGGAATTGCAAACTTTGGATATCTAATTGATCAGCGGACATCACCATCAGCATGAGGTGCCCTTGATTGTTCATATTGTTTTTTGTAAATCAACAAATGTAATCAATATTTAAGACAATTGTACGTTTTCATGCAGAGACGAATAAAAAGCAAAAAGACAGAAACCACTTCATGGAGTCGGGAGGAGAGAAAAAACAGTGAGAAGAAGCTGTGGCCGCAGAATAATATGCTTCTCTGAGTGAGCAGGCTTGAAATGAGCAAAAGTCATGACACAGCGGCTGAGTATTCAGAGGAGCCGGAGTCGGGGGTGAAGGGGGGGGGGGGCGGCATGAGGGGGGGGGGGGGGGGGGGGGGCGATTTTT
>JAFBJT010000915.1:30488-53413 GCA_016785325.1 Chascanopsetta lugubris
CTTCTCCTCCTCCTCCTCCTCCTCCTCCTCCTCCTCTGTGGATGAAAACAGATGCACCGGAGCTGGAGCCGAGATGAGTGGAGCTGGGCCGGTTCTGTGCTGTTGCCTGCAGAGCCAGTGATGTGAGAGACGAGCAATGCACAGCAGCCAGACCTACAAAGTTGGCAGCACATGCAGGCGCCTTACACTATGTGTGTGTGTGTGTGTAAGCATGTAAATAGGTGTATATGTGTGTGTGTCTGTGGATTCCTCTCTCCCGCTGTTCAAATCCACATTAAGCAGAGAGTGAGTCACCACAGTGAGATGTAGTTGCCACTTACCAGCTCAGTATTGCGACGTTCACGCTTCCTGGTCTGATTCCTGTCATTTCCTACAATCAGCTCCCGAGAGCTGCCTCTTTTTCTCTCCTGTCGCCTCCTTGATTCATCCAGGGACTGAATGTGCGCTGACAGGTGTGTGTCAAACAGGCAGTTCAATTACATTCGGCAAATCACTGACGTGGCACCGGAGGAGTCAGAGTGTTACTGTAATAACACTGTAATAACACTGTAATAACACTTTCTGCTCGCAGTGCTGACTCATATCACTCTCTAGTCTATATTGCCTGACTATGTGCTGTTAGGTCTGTGCTTATGTGTTTGAAGTTCCATTTGTCTGTCCGTCCATCCATCCATCCACTCATTTATTCATCCATCCATCATCTATCATCCAATTATCTACTCATCCATCCATCCATCCATCCATCCATCCATCCACTCATTTATTCATCCATCCATCATCTATCCCTTTACCTGTTCATCCATTATCATCTCTCCAATCAACCATCATCTATCCATCATCCATCCATTTCTCCATCCACCGATCTACTCATCCATCCATCTGTCATCCATCCATCATCCATCCCTTTATCTGTCCATCCATCATCTCTTCATCCATCCATCATCCGTCTCCATCGATCTGTCCATCATCCATCATCCATCAGTCCTCCCACCATCTATCTGTCCATCCATCCGACTGCCATTCATCCATCCATCCATCCATCCATCCAACCATCCATCCATCCTTCCATCCATACCTCCAGCCTTCAATTTGTTATTCAACCATCCAACCATCCATCCAACCATCCTTCCATCCATATCTCCAGCCTTCAATTTGTTATCCAACCATTCATCCATCCATCCCTACATCTGTCCCTAAATGTCCTTGTCGCAAAACCTTCTGAATGTACGTAACATGTAAATGCACATAGACACAAACAAACGTCCAGATACAAAATAACATGTGCTCATCGCTCTGATCCTCACTTCCCTCTGAGTCTGAACTCCATGTTGTTTTGGACCAGCGTAATTAGCACATGATTCCTGGGAGGTTCCCTCTCGTCTGATGTTAATCAGACGTGTCACATTAGCTCAGCCGGGGTGAACCGGGATGAACCGCCGCAGACAGCAGCCTGCGTCACGCCGCCGTCAGGGTGGTACAGGAACTGTCATCAACAGTGGACGAGCATCGGATCAGTCTCAGACTGCATCAGCACCACCACCCGAACCCTCCGCCTCCTCCTCCGTGATGTCAGGAGAAAAATGTGACTTCCTCAGAACCGGGGTAATGTCCTCCTGACTCTGATCATAAAAAGATCACATGGACGTGTGTGGGCAGCGTTCTGACGGAGAGACAGAACCGAGAGGAAGTGACGGGTGGAAAAGACTTTTCCTCACAAACGGTCGAACACATTAAATCGTCTGTGGTGGTCGACTAATGTGATTCTCTTTTTCTAGTTCTTGGAATCACCATATTTTAAGAGGGTACAGTCACCGGAATGTATTAACTTGTTGTTGTAACCACCCGAGAGTGGGTTTGTCACGGACCGCTATATTTTTACCGTCGGCTGAAACTGACAAGTAAAAGACATTTTGAATTTGAATAACTGAAGGATCTTCGGCTACATGACAGGAAAGGACGTTTGGGTGAGAGTTGCAACAGGCAACTGCTAGATTTGACTAAATCTCACACACTCTAACAACAACAACAACAACAACAACAACCTGATGCCTCAGATTACAAAAATAATTCCGTCAAATCAAAAAACATTGAATTCATGAATCCACTCTGTAATACTTCTCATCTCTGCTGCCTGCATCGTTTGAGAGAAGATATTCTTCTGTTGTCAACCTATACTTCAGAAGCTCCGTGTGCTGAACAGGGCTGGGTGATAATTACTGTGTTAGCTCTTTAGCTGCAACGAGATGTGGTGCATTCCTTTCATACCAGCCAGTGAGAGGGTGTGTTGCATTCAGAGCTTCTCTGTTTCCCTCTGAAACGTTTCTATGTAACATTTCGACATGTCTTGTAGAGCCTGACTGTGTTTGAGCTCCAAAGACATTTGATGTACACGTTGATGCTTGATGCAGAAATGCGTGGTCCTCCCCCGCCCCTTGCATCACACCGCCCACGCGGTTCGGGCGGCGTTGAGGCCGAACCACGTCGGTGTCGCTACACGTGGAAAAACCAAGGCATTTGGCGGAAATCTGTGCAGTGTGGCAAGTGTTTAAATGCAGCCCTGCCTCACGGAGGGAGGGAACTCCAGAGGCTTCAAAGCAGCATATCTGTCCTGTGACTCATCGCCGGGCAGAAAGGACAAAGCGAATCCTACGCAGCACACACACACACACACACACACACACACACACACACACGCACCATCTCTGTTCTGATTTTTAATTGGGGCCGTGCTGCTCAACAAGTAGGGAGATCATGTTTCTATGTCGTTTTAAAGAAATATAAATGTGTGATAACTCGGTAGATAAATCCCATATTTACACGTGAATGTGATCGAGTCATGGGATGTTAAAAATGGATGAGACGAGGTCACTGTCTCTGGTTTAATCCACACGGTCCAAAGAGAAAGTTCCATCTATCTTCCGTAACCTTCCACTACAACTATTGCCAGGGTCTCAGGAAGGGGAGGAGCTGATCGTGGTGAAGGCGGGGCTAAGGACGGGTCCATCCTGGACCAGTCTGTAGAGCCAACTTAAAGATCTATAATGTAAAATGTGGATTTAATGAACTCCTTTTCTATAGGCTGTAATGAAATGGATAATAATTATGCTGATGCTCCTCATTGGATAAAAGCATGTTGGGTTTGACTGCTTTTCAATGCTGCTGCATGAAACGACACCGCTAAACATTTGGAACTGTAACCTCTGAACTCATGTGCAAAGACTTGATCCATCTCCATGACTCCATGTTGCTCGGTCTGCATTCATCCCATTTGTGTGAATGGGTGAATGGCAAAATAGTTCTGTTTGAGCGTCCGTTGATACAATAAAACCTGCTGTACATGTGAATACAGATCATTCACCCACTCACGCTGCTCTGCATGAAACAAGTTAGTCAGGGAGGTTTTAGCTGCTGCTGCTGCTGCTGCTGCTGCTGCTGCTGCTGCTGCTGCTGCTGCTCTCATCCTCTGCTGTCGGGGTTTGTGTAGGACTAAATCATCACTTATTGAATCGGCACCCTCGCAGAGGTCAGGAAGTTTGGACCATGACTGAGTCAGCGAGGAAGTTTGCTCAGAATCTGAAGCCGAGTGGTGCCTGACATCCCGCATGCACCTTTGGGGCGGCTCGGTACCGTGGGCTCACAGAAATCTGGTAGAATGCCAAAGGTGGGCTTCTATCCATGCTCTGAGGGGGAGGGGGGGAGGGGTTTGCTGGTGTAGCATCTGAGGACACAGAGGAGAGGAGGGTTGATGTTTCCTTGAGAAAATCAATTCGCCTCCTCCGATTACGGCGCTGAAACGCTCTGGATGAATGCTGAAAGAATGGAGAGCGTTTTGGAATCAATGCAGACTGCGATGATGCTGATGATGATGATGTGTGTGTGTGTGTGTGTGTGTGTGTGTGTGTGTGTGTGTTTAACGTGCCTGCTCTTTGTGCGTCCGCTAAGCAAATGTGAACATAAGCCCAGCGAGGTGATGGGGGGGGCGTGACGTGAACGCGGTCAAGGACGCACTTCCGAGGATTCGTCCGACGGCGCCGCCAACGAGCCAATCAACACATCATCTCCGCTAATAGATCGGCAGTCTCCACTTGCTCTGCCATTGAGCCGAGTGGGAGACACGCCAGAGTTTCCATGGCAACTGGTGTTCTCATCCTCGCCCGCGCGTAAACATCCAGCTGCAATTCATTTGGGCCGCTGCCTGTTAGTCATCCACACTCCAACAGCGTTTCCATCGTATTACTTCATCGCGTCGTCGCAGCATTTCATTCAAATTGGTCAAAATTCCTCCCACACTGCATTTTTGCCTGACTTGCATCCACAGGCAACATCTTGATGTTGGAGGGTTTCCATAAAGTTGCCACCTCTCTTTTGATTTCTGTCCAAGTTGATTTTTTAAATTTTTTTAATGTACGAATGAGTCTCTTGTGTTCCGGCTCTGTTTATTTCAACCCCCCTCCCCCCCCCCCCCCTTTGTATTCTTATTCCCCTCATTCTTCCAGGAAGTTTCTGCCCTGAAAGAACGTTTACAGGAACAGGCTGCAGGAGCTTCAAATGAGACCTTACATGTGCATTCACTAGATTCCTGTTGGCAGTTGTGTATTTATGTTCAGCAATACTGGATGAAACACACACACACACACACACACACACACACACACACACACACACACAAGGGCTACTATGGGAATTTCATAGTTTTGTAAGATAGATGTATTTGATAATAATATAACTGCCCTATATTAGAATTAAGGGACCGGAAAAACTACACACATTTATTCTAAACTTGCTTCGTGTGTGATGATGAACATGAACATAAAAGAAGAATTGCACAGACAATGAATTCCTCGTTAGGAAGTGAAGTCACAAGTGAAATCGTCTGCCACTGAATACATGACCGTCACTGGCCGAACAATGACAACCAGTAATTCTCTGATTATGACTGAACGAGTCCACTGTGACACCAAGCCTGTTGGAAAAACGATTATTTTCAGATTTCTTTCGTTTTCCAGTGCGGCGGGACAATGGCAGTGGTCACGGTCTGTGTTCCTCTGGAGGGAAGTGGACACAGACACATCCTAGTGGATATCCTCTGTCAGGCCCGGGCGGATGAGAGCGAAACAATGAGCGCACTGCACCGAGACGGAGGATGTGGACGACTATCTGTGCATTATGTGACATGTTTAGTGATTTGAAAAGGAAAGACCAGATACTACATTTCAACAATGTGTAGGAGGTTGTGGCATCTAGTGGTAAAGTTGCATACAGCAACTTTTCAACTTTACCTCCCCCCCCCCCCACAAGGGGTGTAAATGGTTAATTCTTGGATAATGAAAACGACTACAAACATCATCAAGTTATTTCGATAAAGTCTTTGGCGATCAGATAGATTTAAGATCAATCATTCACTCTCGGCCATTGGATGGACAAGTGACCAGACTCTTATTTATGGAGCCACAAAGTGCAGGTGGCGTTGCCGATGTTACACAACTGATGTCATGTCTGATGTCATGATGTGTGACAGGAGTTCCAGCAGGGGGTCTCATTATGATTAACTGGAGAGGAAAAGAGAGAGAGAGAGAGAGAGAGAGAGAGAGAGAGAGAGAGAGAGAGAGAGAGAGAGAGAGAGAGAGAGAGAGTTAGAGTTCGAGAAAAAAAAAGAAGTAATTTTTTCTTATCTTTTTGTCCCCAGGGGGAAAAGAAATCGGTTTGTAGTCATGGTAACGGAGTACGTCACATGTTTCCGATGACAAGCCGTCCCTTTTTTCCCCACTGAGAGACTGAGTAAATCAACAAGCCTTTAAAATCTTTCTTTCATATCGCTCTTTTCACAACAAATAACAAGGCAACAGTTGGATCAGCAGGACTGATAGTAAGATAAACAAGGGGCCCATCATTCTCCTGGAAGTCTTCAGGCTTTCTGATCAGAGGCAGTCTCATTAAAGTCATTATGATAATTGCGATAAACAAACAGGGCAGATAGAATCAGACAGTGCTTTCCCGTAGACGGGGTTTTCAGAGATGACGGAAACGATGCCGCCGACTCTTCCCGGGTCGGGGTTGGAAATCAATGCTGAGTTCTCTTATCTGCGGGAGCTGCTCTGCGGTGTTTACGCCTGTGAGTTGTTTATGAGGCTTAAGCTGGAGTTTCTCGCGCACGCTGGGTTTTCATATCCATAAAAGGTCTGGCTGACTTTGGATTCTGTGCTTTGGAGCAGGTGTCAGAATAAAGAGTGAGTTCACCTGCGTGTGTGAGTGTGAGAGAGACCCCCCCCACCCCCCACCCCCTCCGCCCCCCCACGCCCAGACAAACAGCTTTAATCACCCTCTCCTTCAGAGTGAAGGGATGACGGCCTGTGTAATTGCCAGTGAGTCTGTACATCTGTGCATGTGTCAGCTAAAAGCCCACCTGCAGACCAGGTCTGACTAACACCCGCTAAATGTTCACAGGTTCACCCAGGAGCGGGGTTTCAGTCCAAGGCCTCGTCATCGCGGAGTTCCCCCGAAGCTTTGTTGTGATCCGCGCTACAGATGTGAGTACAAAGGGTCTCTCACTCTGATTTACACTTTGATTCCGGAGTATGTTTTTTACATCAAACACCAGAAAGTCATTCTACCTCCACGAGGCCCAACCGCCTCTTTATGAATCCACATTTAAATTCACTCGATCCTGAGTTTTACGTGGATGCGCACCACACTGCCAACAGATGTAATGTACAGGGGTAGTTCAAAAAGTTCTCAGCCGTGGATTCAGGTCTGAAACACGGAAAAAGAACGATCCCTCTCCTGTGAGGCCGAGTACTTACAGATCCAGATTCTTTTCATCAAGTTCAACAATGTTGGAAAACTTTCCAAGTCACAATGTCAGCACAAGTTAAAATCATACAACAACAGTTACAGGAAATGTGATGGACTCCACTGCACGAATTGTTCCAGGTGTAGTGATTCACTGCAGTTTGCGTGATGGTGCTCACAAACAAATGTATGCATATACTATACTAACGGATGATGGATGTGGCATATACATGAATGATGGATGGATGGATGAATATCACATGACATTTACCCCATAGTGTATTAGAGCTAATGAAGCACATCAGCATTAACATTGTCATGATCATACTGGACCTATTTACTGGGATGGTTCCTCACTTGACGGGGGGGGGGGGGGGGGGGGGGTTTGGGGGGGGGGGGGGGGGGGGGGGGGGGGGGGGGGGGGGAGTTTCTGGGCGTGTGAAGAGACAGTTTCGAGGCAACAGCTCCTTCCTCTGTCCTCATGCACATGCTGTGGTCGACCACCCGTGATCCCACTGAGTAATGAGCCACTGTGCGGTAGAGAAGGAGGCTTCTGTGTTCGTCACCAGCCTGTGGTTTTATCGCGCACGGCCCGGAGAACCTCGAACTTTTACACTTTCAGCCATCACAACAAACACAAACATTGTGTGTTTTCGGCGTCGGAGCCCCGGGGCGCGTCTTTGACGACGAGTCCACACAGGCCTCGCGGTCCGACGCTCGAACCTCCCAGATCAAGTATGTGGAAGATCCCTGATGGAGTTGGGCAATGTCGGCGCCTCGCCGCGTCTTTATCTGCAGTCTCTCAGCCGCCGTGGCTGTTGTTCATTGTTCCTCGTGTTTCTGAATGTGAGGATCCATTGTCCAAAACCTACAGGGAGATAATGATTCCACGTGGACGCGCCGAGTTTGTGTCTATCCGTGCGTCTGAAGTCAGGAGGAGGACGCCAGCTATCTGGGAACATGCGGGATTAGACATCTATCGAGCTAATGCATTTGTTTCAACATGCAGGGGGAGACAGGCACGCACCTTTCCAGAGTCTGTGGCATTCTGAAACACGTGGGCAGCTCCGGTCCAAGCAGAGGATTGAGCGAACGAGTCGCTGTATTTTCGTGGAGGAAAGTCGGACAGAATACTGAGAATAGGCGGTAATGAGGATTCTCTGTGATGTTTTCTCTGCGCATTTCTATTCAGCTCACTGAAGGATTCTGTCAGGTGTTTTTATCGCTCTCTGCCTTTTTAAGTTCTTTTTATTTTTTATTTTTTTAAGAATCCGCCCTCGGGCGCTTATCTCAGAAAGTCTGATGTGCGCGATAAAGCTGGAGGAACCATCTGGCTCGTCTTCCTCATCCCCTGCGTGAAGATGATGTCATCGCTCGTCGGTCATAAGACGCGGTCGCGAGGCACGAGACGAAGTGGCGAGATCGCATGTGACGAGCGAGGAAGTCAACATGAGATCACTTGGCAAATCGTCCGTGGCTGCATGTAGGAGCAGTGAGAGTCTAACTGGTTCAGGCGGCGGCGTACGATGGTTTGTCTCAGATCAAAACAAACATCGTCTGCCCTCTGACGCAGCAGCTCCATGGTGTCATGTGACCGCGCTGACCTCAGCATCGCTGCTTGTGTCTCAGCGTTGCCGTCAGGTTCCCCCAGACGCTGTTGTCATACATGTGGCCTTCGCCGCTCACAGGTTAGATAACGTGGAGAGAACAACTCGCCTTTCGTGAGAGCGTTGTACAACAACAGCATCACTGATGGACACTGAGATGGACTGTGGAGACCCTGAGTGCATTTAGTGGGATTGTGTATTATTGATTATACGTCTGCTTGTGTTCCCAGCAGGGAACATTCAGATAACACGTGGGTCACGTTGAGGTAGATGCTCTTTCCTGGAAAAGGAGGAGTGGTTCTTTCGCTTTGTTTTGCACGATTCATGTTGAGGCTCCCCTCCATACAAACATCTGAGATCATCGTAGGTATTCTGCGAGAACTGTGTGTAAACATAAGATTTCATGGCTGATGTCATGTCAGTGATCTGGAGTTCCACAGAGATTAGGATTGGGCCCGATAGTTTTTGTTATTTGTTGGATTTCTGAAAGGTCAAAAACATTGCGACTATTTGTTTTTGTAGTTGAAACCAAATATTTTGTTCCATACTTCCACACAACAAAAAACAAAACAAAAAATGCATTTTGACCTTTAAAGAGGAGAATTCATTGGTTTAGATTCTGTTAGAACATGAAATATTTTCATGTCAGATTCTGCACTCATCACTTTTGCGTCACGGTTTCTGATTTTCTGTGATATCTGAGCTTAAAAGACCTGTAGAAAATGAAGAATTGGACAACCCAGGTAATTCTGTCATATCAGGCACATCTACCTTCTTTTCAGGCAACTGTGACATTTGGCAAACTGCCATGAACATGTGAATGAAATACCTGAATCACCCCTTCTGCTACAGTGACAAGTGGCCACGGTTTCCTTTCTTTATGGCCTGGGTTCAGAATGAGGGGAAATAGGATGAGGGGGGGTGCGGTTTCGTTCATAGTAGTGTGAGAGAATGTGCGAGTGAAGCCTGATGAAAAGCCTCAGATTGCGTTGAGGGGGTGCTGATTGTGTCGATGTGAGTGTGAAGCAGAGTGACGAAGAGCTGACGCAGAAACCTCACAGCAAGACCTGCAATTTCAGACTATTAGCGAATGTAACCAATGTCTGGTAGCGGCAGAGTCATCCAGCTATGGTTTGTATATATTCTCGCAAGAGAAAATAGAGGTTTTAACCGCTGAGTGATTCCTAAGGAAAGACTGAACCCGGCTTGATCTCATTCAGGGCGGATGAAGATTTAAGAGGAATCGATGTGGAACACCAGAGACGCCGGTTCACCAAAAGTGCATCTGTGAGGAGCCAGCGAAAGACGTCAGCTGTATCGACAGCTCATTATTCAGCTGTGGGACCGCTGTTCAACTCGTCTTCACAACGTCAACAATGGCTTTTTGTCGTGTTTATGCTGATTCATTTCGAGTGGACAGGAATTGGGGGAGCACTGAATAAACAGCTCACTGATAAGAGACTTTTCTGTGGGCATGTACACAAAGGATGGCGAGGCAGTGAGGGAAACATTCTCAATAAACTTGCCTTGAATTCTAGATTTCTTAAAAACAACTTTTGGGTAAACTGAAGAAAGCGTTAGTTGAGTACAATGCACAACCAACAGTTCACTTTGTGTCGAACAAACAGAGGCTGTGGGCAATCAAACGTCCAATCATGGAGCGTGTTGACGTCGTCGCCGGGAGAAAACTACTCGAGGATCGACTCTGTGTTCTGTTATTTTACATTGCTTGTATGAAGCATCAGCAGCGGAGAGCTCTTTGACTGAGAGTAGAGGAACATGGACAACATCCTGTTTGATGCAAAGTCTCAGACAAACAGCTACAAGTCAGGGCGGAGCCATACTATACCCACCCCCCCCACCCCCCCGCTCCCACCCCCATGGGGACACGGAGAAGGAAGAGCTCAAATAAATACCGCACACATAGAGATACTGCAATGTTCACACTTTGACACTGAGATATTGGATTGGCCGACAGCTGCATGGGAAAATGTTATTTACTCAGATTGGAGTGAAAATAGAGTTTGGGTTCCCCTTTTAACACAGGTGAGGTGTCGATTGTGTTTCCACACCTTTACGCAATTGAGGTTCTGGGTTAGGGGTTAAAGATCCTGGGTGCTTTTGTGAGCCCACTCAACATCTTTTTCAACGAAAAGCTATTTCTTACCACTTTAAAGAAAAAAATCAATTTCTCCAAGACCCTTTATGGCCACTCCACATGAGGTTATTGCATTTTGATATACAGTAAGTGGTAGTTTGCAATATCATTTATCACAGGCCAAAGTGAGTCCCATGTGGAGAGAACCACGTGTAACCAAGGTTACGCTGGTGCCGTGATCCCGATGGGAGTGAGGTTTAGGGCACAGTGAGTGAACCCCACTCTTCAGCGTCCGAAGAGATACTGTGTGCGGGCGACAGAAGCCAGAGCCCAAGTGTTTTAGGAGCTGCGCCTTGTCCTTGCCACTACCTGAATGCTGCATTCGCAAACCCATTAGAAAGTCTTAATGGGCGACTCCGACTTTACCCACATCCATAATATAAGTCATTGGCCAAACAGCCTTTGGCTCCACACACACACACACACACACACACACCAATATGTGGAGCGGTGCTGCTGGTGTTAGATAAGAGAGGTTGCAGCTGCAGATCAGTGAGTGCGCAAGTAATCACACCTTCCCTTCCAGCAGGAAAGAGTTGGCTGTCTAAGCACAAGACTTCCTGCAGCCCAAATTAACCCGATGTATAGTTCTTTTCCTGCCACGCTGCTTCCTGTGGTAATGAGCCATTGCAGGGCTCCTCACAATGGGGCCGCGCAGCTGCAGGGACTTTGCTTTGTGTGCTGCTTTGATTCAGGGCTTTTTAATACGGCGCTTGACTTTAGTTCACCTCCTCGCTGAGCCCCGCTCGGCTATACTGAGCCCGGGTGTATTTATCACCGACTCTCCCATCCCCGAGCTCTCTATCTCGTGTCCCCGGTCCATGCAGTGTTTACCCTGCGACCAGTGGGTGGAGCGGATTTGGCTCCGCTTCCTGCACAACAGGAAACAGAGAGCAGGGGAAGAGAGATGGGCAGGGCTTGGAGGAGTTGATGGATGAACTCTCTCACCCCATTGTCTGTGTTTTCCTCAACAGGTGCACATGGGGCGTTGGAGCAGAATGACAAACACAGCGCCGTTGATTAAACAGTTTATTTTTGAGGAGATTATTCTGGAGAGGACGGACAGAGGTGATTTTTTTTCAATACTGGCAAAGAAAGGTGAATCGGCGCTGATGGTTCCGAGTGCTGCTCTTCGTTTTCGTATGTACCTGCTCAGCTCTGACCTCATGTGACCTGCTGTGATTACATTGAACTGATCAACGCTCACAGAGCTACTTGCTAGTTCTGTGGTTCACGTGAGGCCACGAGATGTAAAAGTTAACTCTACAAAATGACACATCAATGAACCTCTCAATTCTGGTGCTTTTAAGGTGTTTTAAAAAAAAAAGAAGCCAATTGAACAGCGCAAATGGAACCTGCACCTGCACTTTTAATGTTTCCACTTCAAGAGGGAAAAGATGCAGCGCTTGTTTCATTCAGACTTTAAGGGTGTGTTTTACGATGAGTGCATTTATTGTTGTTGTTTTAACATTTGAACTCAAAAGTAATGATTCAAATGGTTCCATTCCTCAAAACATGAACAGTGGGAATGTCCGTCAGTATAAGTTCTTTTCCAACACATCAGGCATTGAAACGTTGTCGTTGATCAGAGTTGTGTGTAAACGTGCGTGTTTGTTCTCGTGCTGATGCAGGTTTGATTAACTGCCTGTGCCGTCCCTTCCTTTTGATTGGCCGCCACAGAAAGTGTCTGGGCATGTTTGACGTGCCTGCAGAGAATAACAGAGACGTCTCAAAAGTAGTAAAATCAACAATGAATTCCTCAACTAATTGTCAGGCAGCTCCAAAGTTGTGTTTATTATCCCGCTGACAACCTCCACTTTACCCTGTCAGAGTTATAAATGCTGCAGTTTCAAGCTGAATATAAGAAAAGAACAAAGACAACTCTTAAATGCAGTTCACAGACAACTGGCAATTATCTTGCAAATGCAAAAACAAATATACTAAGGTCACGTGCACATGCATTTCATATCTATAATGTTGAATGTCAAGACTCGTGATCCCTCTCGTTCATCTTTAAGGAACCACTAGAGGAGTGCTTTGATGTGATCATCTGCAGAGTTTCCTCTCTCTGCCGGTATTCTTTATTAATTGTCTTATTTTTCTGCTGGCCTAGTGCCTAATTATCTTCCCACAACAATACTACTCACATTATAGCCTCATTCATGCTCATGCTGTGATACTGTAGATTTAGACCAGGGGTGTCAAACATACGGCCCCACTCTGCTTGGCATCTACCAGAGTTTGGGCATTGCAATGTTAAAGCAATGCACACACCAGCGCACAGCTATGAATTCATGCATTCGATAGATGAAAGACAGGGTGTGGATGTGTACAGTTCCAGTTCCACACATGCATGTCGTTGTATTTCCTGTGTCAACGTCAAATACCTGTCGCTTGTTCTTACCAGTCTTCAGTTGCTCAATGAAATACCGAAAATACCAGAGCAGAGAAATAAGGTGAGGCAGCTGCACCAGCCCCAACTCTGACCTCGTCTCCAGGCGAAATGCCTCTCTGCGTCTTGTACACATTCCGAAACTCACATTCACCGTATGTGTTCTGTGTGTTGAAGAAGAAAGAAAAGTAAAATCCCAGAAGTTTTGTTTTCAAGCGTAGGACAACGTGGAGGATTTGTCTTTCACTGTCAGCGAGCTCTCGGAGGAGCACAGTTTGAAAGGGACTGTGCCTGAAAGTTTTTGTGGGAACGCGGTGACTTTCACACAGCTGACAGAAAGTCTTTATCTGAACAGGCGGTTTGGTTGCTTTGTTCTCTCTCTGATAAGCCGAGTTTTAAAGCACAGGAGATGTTTGCGCGGCGCTTTGCAAGCTGTCATTCCGCCTGTTACGTCTGAGTTTCTGTGCTTTGTCGAGCCGACGATGGAGATGGACAACATGCACGCACAGTCTCAGAAGCACCCCACTTGAACTTTGTGACATGATGAATGTGGGAAAGTGGCGGCGTCTCCGTGGAGATAGGTAAGCAGCAAAGTTGACCAGGTTCATGCCTGATTCGTCTGCGGAGAGAGGGACGTTCAAAGAGAGGGAGATAAAGGAGCTCCGATAACAGCGGTGCACGGACATATACACGAAGGCCAACAGACATTCAATGGTGTAATAGTGTCCAATATGAACCTGTTAGGGATTCTGTTGATGAATGTTCTGTCAGGCATGGACACTGGGTTTTTCCTCATAATGGGTGGAAACCTCCTGTGTTTGCACTTCTTGGTTGAACAACACGAGAGAGGTCAAAAACAGAGGACATTGACTGAGGAGGAAGAAGGACATGCAACATGAAAGGATCATCATGTTTACTTGTAGCATGCATGGCCGGCGTGTTCACTGTGTGGACAGTGTATGTGTGTGTGTGTGTGTGTGTGTGTGTGTGTGTGTGTGTAGAAACATGATTTAGCTGCACACACAGATTTGTCAAAGTGGGACAGTGGGGAGTGGGGGGGGGGCTACTTATGTAATGTGGAGTCCTACCATCTTAATTCATACTTCCCATGCTCTGTGTATGAATTTATAGTTATGTTTAAAGTATACGTGCACATAACATCTTCAAACAACATAAATATATGTTACATATAAATATATGATGGTCTATGTACGTATACGTACTTACCACCGCCACAAAACAGCCAATATCCTGCCTCTTCACAACATACGCGAAGGGCAAAGCAGCAAATAAGTAGCCAGGGAAGGCAGGAGTGTGTTAGAGGAGGAAACCGCCACATAAGTAGGTGGGTGGGTGGGTGGGTGGGAGGCACTCTGCGCTTTGCACTGACTTGACAGCAGCAGGTTTCGGTGGGGGGGGGGGGGGGGGGGGGGGGGGGGGGGGGGGGAAAAGTGTAGGGGAAAAAATGTCTGACACACGTGGACGTGGAATATCGTAAACACCGGTTCGAGTTCTTTTCTATTGCACTGGGATCCGTCTGTACCCTTAGAAAAATGGTCAACATCGGCACCTTCGCCGAGGCAGATGGCTAACTTGCTAACTTGCTAGTTAGGTAGGCTGGTTGCTAGGTAGGTAGATGGGTGGGTAGGCTGCTAGCTAGCTCGGTGGCTAGGCCGGCGGCTGGGCTAACTAACTATGTATCGAGGTCGGTAGCCATGTTGGCTGGTATAGGTGGCTGGCAATGTACTGTAGGTAAGTAGGAAGTTCATATCAAAGGTTAGAAGAGACAAGGGCAGGTAGGGAGGCAAGTTGGTGGGTAGGTCTTTCTGCGAGTTGACAGCTAGCTAGGTTTGTTGTCAGCAGCAAAGAAGAAGGTGCACTCTAAAGAAAAAACAAAAAAAAACAATCCAGGACCTTGTGTGTTTCGATTACATTGAAAAATTCCATGTAAGATTGTTTTTTGGAGTTCAAAGCAAAGTCAGTATGGCTCTTATCAGTGAATATGATTCGACTGAAAACGAATCTGGGAGCAGCAGGCCAGTAACGACTGAGCTCGAGGTGTTTCCGTCGCTGACAGAGATCAGAGTGTTCTCACAGACGTGACGTCTGAAAAATCGTGAACTAGTGAACTCGAGCCTCATGGGACAACGAGAACACAGTGGACTGTGTGTGTGTGCGTGTGTGTGTGCGTGTGTGTGTGTGTGTGTGCGCGCGTGCGTGTGTGTGTTCCATGTTTGCACAGCATGTCCGCGCGCTGTCAGGACAGATCTCGGGGATGATATCCAAACTCTGCTCTCCTTCACAGACGCGGCCGCAGGGTGAGATCTCCATCACTCGGCTCGGTCGCGAGTCCTGAACGCACGACACGCGACGTCTGCCTCCTGCAAGCGCCGCTGATGCTATCGTGCGTTGCTCGAGCAGGAGCTGGCGCTCCCCGTGAGTTGCTTGGGTTTGGCCTTGAAGTGGGACTTTGCATATTCTGCTCCACTGGATATTTGAATGTCTTTGCACGTGCCACCCGGGTCACCGAGATACAGCAGGTGTCCGATGAGAGACGCGGCTCCCGTTGCATCTCAATCCTCTGGAGCGCAGGGGCCATGACACGCGTTCGCATTTGCCAGTTTCTTGCTGTGTCATCCCGTGCCGCGTTGCGCGGCGGAGCGCCGCGTCGTGTGTTGCGCCGCGCCGTGACGTCTCGGGCCCGTGTAACCCTGAAGGACTTATCGCGGCGAGATAGGCGGCGGCGCGGCTCTAATGAAATCTGTCAGCGCCCGCTGCACTCAGGACAGGGCCTCAGCTCGCCGTGCAGCAGCACTGTTTACAGCTGCACGGTGGGGTATTGGAGGGCAGTGTGTGTGTGTGTGTGTGTGTGTGTGTGTGTGTTTGTGTGTTCGTCTGAGTAATTGTACACTAATGAATAAAGCACTCTGCTGTGCTACTTGGGTGCCTCACTCCAGTGGCTTTCAACCAGAGGAGCAGACAGGCAGATACTCTGGATGGACTGGGACGAGAACAGAATACTAATGTGAGGACGAGCGAGAGGAGGAGAGAGATAGAGGAGGCAGACTGATGAAGTGAGGGAGGGAGGTGAAGAAGCCTCTGTACAGTATGGGAGGAAAAACACAGGGAGTGGTTTTAAAGACAAGGTGTGAGGAGGAATCCTGAGACACAGAGAAGGAAGGAGAATAACAAAAGGCTGAGTGTGTGTGTGTGTGTGTGTGTGTGGGGGGGGGGCGAGTAGGTGAGGCATGACTCAGCAAATGCAGAAAATGCCACCCATGAGTAAGAAAAGAGGTGATCAGAGAAGCCTGCGGAGATTTAATCTTAAAATCAGCTCACGAACACACACAGACATTAATCAATACCAAAGCAAAAGAACTGCAGGATTTGTTCCAATTGGGATTCGGTGTTGGCCCCTCCTTCCCAAACAGGACTTGTTATATATGAACACCAATTCAAATTCAAACATGTCCAACAGTCCCACAGACCCTCAGGTCTCGATATAGATCAACCTGAACCATGGGCTTGGTTCATTATTTGCACAGTGAAAAGGTTTTTTTTTACCCCCATCATTTGTTTGTTCTTTTCCCCAAGAAATTGCAGGAAGTAACCATAGCGTTAAACAACAAAGGAGGAAATAGAGGCAGAAGCAACTCCCACAATTGTGCGTAGCCTTCGCCTCAGACCGTACAGTGTTTGAATGGGTTCAAGCGTACAGACAGTAGAGACAGTGCAGGGGCGAAGAAATTGAAAATGTCACTAGGTTCAGTCATTTTTTACGTTTAAACATAATGACGGCTGCTGAATGGATTTTTATACAAAATTGACTTTTTGTATAAAAATCTATATTTTTTGAGTCACTTTAAAAACAATAGTGTAAATAAAACAACATATATTACAAAGTGATCTGGATATGTTTTATGAAAAACGGTTGAAATTGACAGAACATAAAGTTTATTCCCAGAGAAGCGCTTCGATGTATCACTTATCCTCTGTCTCAATGAGAACTACCGCCGTCGAAACACAGTAAGGTCATATCACATGGTTTACGTTGTTTGGATAGTTTCACTGTGAAGGAGAAACGATGACATCATCGTTCACACAGCTCACCTAACATGATACGCGTGGACCATTAGCATACCGCTCGTTTTAATGACGCAGCATGAGGTCGTTGAGCCGCATTTCCCAAATACCAAAGGAGATACTTTCTGTTGCTAATGGATTTTAAACTTTGCTGCCATTCCCACGCAGGCAGTTGGAATTGAGTGAAGTTGCCACATCAGAAACATGTTTTGAATTTCTCCCTTTGGCTGAGATTTTCTGCCCTAGCCTTTCAAAAAAATGTTTGTGATGAACAGTGCTGTGACATTGAACACACGCCCAAAGCATCAACGCCCTTCAAATTCAAACTCAACCGTTTGAACCGTGAGGATTTCTTTTTTTTAGTTTCTCATCAGAACCTCTGTTCTCTTGTCAGTCGCAACAAAATGAATTAATACATGAAGAAAACTGCATGTCACCAATACAGGGAAGACAAAATCTATCTATAGCTGTGTATTATAGGGATGATGTGGCTGATTGTTGGCTGGCTGCATGGAGCTCGTCCTCCACTCTGGAATGAGACAATGAGTCTGCTTTTCCTTACATCATCACAACCGTTTCACAGCAATCGAGCGACAGACAAAACACGTCTGTGGAGGATTGGAAATTGGTGGAATTCTTCTTTTTCATTTCTTTATGTGCGACAGCTGCTCAGCTGATACACGTAAACATTCAAGGTCAAGTGGGAGAATATTTCTATAGCAAGAATATGTTCTTTTTCGTTCTAAACCGTCAGTATGATTTCTTGTTTACATTAACTGAAGGTTGCCATAGGTTCCAACTTATGGTTGAGAATGACCCAACTGAATACAGATTAACAACAAATGGTGAGTCACTTAAGTCATTTGCATATGTAAGAAAAATACTAAATACAAAAAGCAATTTGCATATGTTCCGACATCTATATAACTACATTTAGACAGTAAATAAACGGGGTCATTGTGACCAATACTGTAATTTCTACCAGGCTGTAAACAGTTCCTGGGTAATTTTGGTCGATTGTTTGGCTTTAGGAACGAGCCTCAAGTGGCCGCTCATTGAACTGCGGTGAACATGCAACTTCACCACTAGCTGTCTCTGAATCCGACACACGGTACCTTTAAAAATATTGTTTACCTCTTTCCCTCTGTTGCAGGGGGCTGGTTGGACATAGTTTTTGTCGACTGCGTGACTTAAGGGAGCCTTCAAATTGGGACACTTGCAATTGGTCTTGGATGGATGCGCTCCCCAAATTTAGAAAATAGCTAATTGGTGTAGTGGATCATGATAAATCTTCATCCCATGCAGCTCTGCTTTAACATAATGTGCTTTTATTGTGGCGTCATTGTAGCTGTACAGGTTGTGCCGTATTTTGTGGAGGAATAATAATTTTCTTTTACATGATACAAAAATGAGACTATGATTTGCTCGATGTTTAAGCAGCAAAAATCACTTCAAACTGCAGACTGGCTTCGGGGCCACATGAGCCCTCAGACCTCTGGGCCTGAGTGGTGGCAGTGCTCAGTAATCCCTGCTATGTGTCTGTGGTTAATAAGACTATCATCATTGGACTATCTGGTATTTCTGTATCTGCCAGAATAGATGTCTTCCTTTTATGGTGACTGGATGTTGCAGCTCTTTGACTCCGAGGAGCTGAAGTAGCACTTTAGAATACATTTCCTCCTTTTGTCACAGTCGCAGTTTTCAACTTGTAAGGTTCAAATTGACTTAAGAGTTGTGGAGGTTTTAATCAGACTCACGGTGTGCCCACATTACATCATGATTCTTATATGGCTGGGTTTCCTGTCTCCACTCACTGACAGATGACGTATCAAGGATACCTTGTTTTTCCTAAGGTCACCTCTGTCAACCACAGCTTCCTTACACAAGTCAGCACCAACCGCCGGCAGCAACAACACATCTCAAGATATTTGGTCACACAAATCCCTATCGTTTTATTACATTTCAAAATCTGTTTTATCCATCAGTATAATTCGTGTTATTTAATTCACTTATTTCGATTTAATTTAATTTAATTTCATTTAAGACTAGCTTTGGAAACGTAATAATACAGTGCGCTAATGACACGGTGAAGACAATGGTGGGTAAATTGACAGTATCATTAGAATAAGACAAAATATGAACATGTCAATTGTTAAAAATCATGACATCCTTTATTATGTGAAGATGAAATCAGTTATTGTGGTTGAAAAATATCAATATCAATATCACGTCGTTAAAATGAAAATAAAAACATATGTATATTGATATGGTGTGGATGCTGTGGTATGGTACAGTATGGTATGGTATATTATGGGATATATTGTGGTATGGATGGTATGGTATGATACGATATGACAATATAAGCAACTTCCTTTTTGAAGCAGTAGCATGTTTGGCTGCAAACAGCTTTTTGTTGTGTTGTCGCACTGAAACACACAACAGGGACACATTTTGCTCCCATGTGTTGACATGTTGGTGCCAAACCTTTGACGAGTGCCTGGGGTCAAAGTGCAGCCTGCAGATACTGTGCTCCCACTCCCACTGCCGCCTCGTCCTGTCCCCACAGCTGCACAAAAACACTCCCACCCAGATGTGCACATAAAACACACAGACAGACGGAGACAGTTTGTCAACACTCATCATGTCCAGCCACCAAGCAACACTTTACGCCCGTGTACCATGTGGCCGTTACTTAACACGCTGTTACACGCGCATGTGCACACACACACACACACACACACACACACACACACATGCGTAAACACACTGCAAGATCACAGATGTGCTCGACACACACATACACACACACACACACAATTACAGTGTGTCCTTGTCTGTCTCTTTCTTTCTCTGTCGCCCACACACAGGTGGAAGTGCATTTTCCTCAAGACACTCAGGAGTAAAACTGTTTTCAACAGGAATTTCACATCGAATCACGGGACGATGTTGTGTTTTTATCATGAATTTGCTGATTTCCATCCATGCACACACACACACACACACACACACACACACACACACACACACACACACACACACACACACACACACACACACCAGTACCAGTCCCTCTCTCGTCCTCTGCCCTGGCTGACTGCTCTGTGCTCTCATCCAGATCAAATAACATGTAATTACAAACAGTTGAGCTGCCCAGAATCCTCTCTGAAAAGATTGTCCTGCTCTTTCACTTCTGCTGTTTGTCTTCTAAAGGTCACACACTGTCTTCTTGTCTTCTCCCTCTCTCTCTCTCTCCCTCTCTCTCCTCTGTATCAGTTCACTATCCATCTTCTATCTATTTATCTATCTATCGATCTATCTATCGATCGATCGATCTATCTATGGTGAACTTTCCTCCACTAACCTCAGGGAGCAGGACAACAAGCCAAGTGTGTGTGTGCATCTGTGCGTGTGTGCGCGTGCGCGCGCGTGTGTGTGTGTGTTTGTGTGTGTGCATGTGTGTTGACTCGGCAGCTGCTCTCACGTTTTAATGAGGACACATGTATTTCAGTGAACAGAGAGGTGTGAGACAGATGATGGGTTAAAGGTACTGAGGTGGCCCCCCTCCCCCCCCTCCCCTCTCTCCCCCTCTGTGGTGTGTGGGTAAACATGAGGATCTGGATAATGTTACATGCTGCACGCTCAGCGCCACAGAAGGAGACAAATATTGACTCAAGTATTGACGGAAACATTAATCAAAGGGAATACAAAAGCATGGGTTCACTTCGAGTTGCACTCAGCAGAGCCGCACATTCGAAACAAGCCTGAGAGATGAGGTCACGCCGAGTGTCTCAGATACACGTGTTGATGTTGAGCTCGTGGGTTCAATTCCCAGCCTCTCCATCCACCCTCAGATGCATTAGGTAAATGTGTCTGCAGAACAAAATGGTGGAGTTGTAGACTCTCTGGGTCACCACACCCCACTCTGATGAGACCCACTATCTAGATGTGATGTAGAATCCATTTGCATGAAGTGTCCAAAAACACCAATTCCCCCGGATTCCCCCTTTTTGAATATCCACATTCACAGCAGCGCTGCGAGCGTTTGCACGAGTCTGCCACTAATTGAAACGACAAACAAACGCGGAGGAGAACATTAACCTCTTGGCTCCAGCTGTGATTAGTAGTAATGGAGGAACAATACACAACGGCATCCACTGAACTAAACTTTTCTCCCTTTTCGACTGCTGATGAATTCTGTGCCCAGGTGTACGAATGACAGCCAGGTGAGACATCTTTGGTTTCATGACATCAAACACGACTCGTCAAAAGGCCAACTCCTTCATGAGCGTGGTGAGAAAAGCTCCGGTGTCTCTACGAGCAAACTGTGATGTATTACTTCAGTGTACGATAGTGACGTGAGAAGGTGATGCAATGTGTTCATTCATCTTTTCCATGCTTCACAAAATATATCATTCTATTGTACCACCTCCATTCATATGCCCTCTGATGCCATATTGCAATTAAAGGTGCAGTGTGTAAGATTTTGGGGTCAATTCATGTCAACCTCGAACTATAGAAACGTGATTACAAAACAATTATGTGGAATCAGCCAATTTAGCTTTTTAAATAATCCTATAATATCTACACCAGGAACGTGTCCACCCTACCGGGGCCGCCATGTTTTTACTGTAGCCCAGAGTGGACATACTAAACATCTTTTGATCTTTTTAATGGCAACTTAGGGCTCAGAGGTTCAAGGTGAACTGATGGATCCAACATGCAACCTCACCTGTAGATGTCAACAAATCTTACACATTGTACCTTTAAGCACTGGGTTTCATATTAGTCATTTTTTTCCCCTCTGGTTGCAAAATTAAAATAGCACTTCATTGTTGGACGGCAAGAACATTGCTAGCAATCCATTTCTTTCTCTCTTTCCCTCTCTCTCTCTCTCTCTCTCTCTCTCTCTCTCTCCTTCTCCCTCCCTCAGTGATCATTATCCCCGATGACTCAGAGCGCACCGGAAGCTCCACTGGATAAAAGCGTGAAGCAGTGGCTGTTTATAAACGTCATTTCACTTCAGCTGCTGGTGGCGAGACTTTTATTTTTTTTTTTTCACATGAGGCAAAATTGTGACAGACGTCGCCTTGAAAGCATTTCACCCATGAATTAGATTGAGATGATTGTGAGACACACGGCCCTGTGCTCCACTCTTCCAGTCGGGAGTGTGGGCAGGCTCTTCCAACACGAAGCCAGAAATCAGTGCAGTCTGCCCTCCCTCCCTCCCTCCCTCCCTCCCTCCCTCCACTTTCATCGGCGGGGTTATTTTCAGCCGTGTGCAGGAGTGGAACAAACCGAGAAACAAAAATAGTCGATGACGACGTCAGTTACAAGACTCTAACTTTAGATTCATTAAGTGGCTTCTGGTCGTCTGGTCGTGGATGAAGGTGCCGGGTGCCTCCTGCTTCTACTTTGTGATGAGGGGCTCCATTTGAACTGTGATGAACATGAACCACGGCCAGATACGACAACTCTCCACCGTATTTTCGTATCAAATCTCAATCTATCGTCATATCTTGCGATACCAAACTTACTGTTTATCACCAGTTCCAATCGCTTCCATTCATCTGCATTTGATAAGTGAAGGCACGTGGCCAAGACTCATGGCAGAGCTCGTTACGTTTGAAAGGAGGGGGCCATTTGCATCGGAAAGGGTTTTGCTCTCTCTGAGCAGCCCTCACTTCCTGTGTGTGTTTGGAATGGGCCGTTAGTGCTCGGTGTGTGGTGATGGCGGTTGAAGCTGAGTAGTAGAGCTGAGTTAATGCTGACAGAACCCTAAGGCTGCCCCCCCCCCCCCCCCCCCCCCCCCCCCCCCCCCCCCCCCCCCCCCCCCCCCCCCCCCCCCCCCCCCCCCCCCAACCGCCCCCACCCCCCTTCCCCCTCCTCCTCGCGCTCC
>JAFBJT010000915.1:57661-91050 GCA_016785325.1 Chascanopsetta lugubris
CGATTGCTCAAGAGCAGCCTGCCCACTTTATAGCGGAGAGGAGGTCGGTTCCCATCAGCAGGACAGCTCGGCTCGTTCAACAGCCAACATGCCCGGAATGGTCGTGTTCGGCCGGCGGTGGAAGATCGCCAGCGATGACCTTGTTTTCCCCGGCTGCATTGAAATATTCCTCCGCGTGCTTTGGTACGTCACTTACCCTCATACGTGTGTACTTGAACCGTTCAACTGCGACGTTAAAGAACAACGGTGTGTGTGTGTGTGTGTGTGTGTGTGTGTGTGTGTGTGTGTGTTCACCTGCTCTTCTGCTGTCCCCCCTCAGGTGTGCTCTTCTGCTGTCCCCCTCAGGTGGATTGGCACCGTCATCCTCTACACTTACCACCACGGTCACTTCGAGTGCAATGGCAGAGGAGTTCTCCACACGTACCTGGTCGGACTGTTGGTCGTGCTCGGACTGATCATCCTGTCACTGTGGGCTATTGTGTATGTTAGTGCACAAGGTAAGTCACGTGACCGTCCACCTTATTTTGTGTCTGTGATGCTCACGGATGCTGAAGGTTGAGGGTAAAATCACTCAAGCAGTGTTGTCAAAAATCAGTTTATTCTCAATGTTGCAATCCAGGAAGTGTGTGCAAGCTTCTTTACACAACCTTGAAGGAACTGATGGGAGATGACAGAGTTCACCATTTGGTACTTAGCACACACACTCAAACAAACAAAGTGGTACGTGTACCATTACTGAACTGCCAACTAAAGAAAGGACCCCTCACCACCCCCCATATTGCTGTAGTTCCATTGTAGCAGATGATCAAGTTTGCTTTGTCATTCATTGTGTGTGTGCATAGATTCAGGGTCTACTTGGCAATCAAAAGTAAATGATGAGACCTGTCGCATTTTTAATAATGACAAGCAAGATGCTATACATGTATTAAATAGCTATTATAGACTGTAACATGTGTAACCTCCATGAGGCAACTCTTTGTTAGGCCCCAAACCCTCGATATTGCTCTATATTCTCTCAAACCCTGGTTCCGCTGAATAAGCATCAATTAGCTCTCACCCATTGCGGCTCTGTGATCTTCAACCGCATGATTGCAACCGGGAGGAAAAAAAATCCGTCTGCCACTGGTAAAGGTTCTGTGTCTTCCTCTGTGTATTTACCTGATGTCCATCATCATTGAACAGGTACCATCACAAATCCTGGCCCGCGCCGCTCTATCCCAGCGCTGGTGTACGTGCGAGCCCTCCTCTACATTCCAGAGCTGGTGTGGGCCTGTCTGGGAGCCATGTGGGTGTCTGACGACAGCAAAGGCTGTGACGTTGCCACCGTGAGTTCCGTCCTTGCCGCTGTGATTGCCAGGTGAGTGTTGGTTGTCGGTGATGTCACAACAGTGAGTCAGGGTGCGTGGGAAACGCGTATCAAAGCCTCCGCCTTCCCTTCCACCCCACAAACAACAGCTGGATCATCCTGCTCTTCACGGCGGTGGGCGTGGTGTTTGTGTTCGACCCCCTGGGCAACCTCCGTCCTCAGCGCCCCGCCATGGAGCCCCTGGGTGTGCGAGACATGCAGAGCACCGAGGGCACCCAGTTCCTCTCCACGGCTCGCTCGCTGGCCGTCAAGGTGTGGGAGTGCAGGCTGCGGCTGCTGTGCTGTTGTCTGCCGCAGGACGAGAGCCACCAGGCGGCGTTCTCCAGCATCGCGCAGCTGGTCAGCGGGTTCTTCTCCGTAAGGGCCACACGCCGCACCTTTAAATGATCATTTATGGAGGCACATATTGTGCACGTATAACTTTGATAACCGACACTCTGGTGGGAGTCCAATCCGACTATGACTCGTCACGGAAGACCTTGGCGCAAGGCATAGCAGGAAATCGAAACTTGATATCTTTTAATAGTTATTCTGCTGCAAAACTCATCGTGACCTGTGTGTGTGTGTGTGTGTGTGTGTGTGTGTGTGTGTGTGTTCTCAGGACACAGATCTGGTTCCCAGTGACATTGCAGCGGGTTTGGCTCTGCTGCACCAGGAGCAGGATAAGATGGAGCTCAGCAGAGACCCAGATGTCATGGTGGATCACAGTCCCTCCTCTCCCATTGTTAGTGCCCGTACACATCATGTATCTGGACCTCAGCTTCTGCGCTAACTGGTAACACGCAGGAGTTAGCGTCGTTAGCATCCAACATCTCCCGCTGTCTTTGTTTTTGTTCCAAGGAAGAGGATCTGGAGGCGGAGTTGGAAAAGGCGGCTCATTGTATGCAGTTTGCTGCCGCAGCGTATGGCTGGCCACTGTACATTTACTCCAACCCCCTCACTGGAGTCTGCAAACTCAGTGGAGACTGGTAAGATGTGCTCTTCCTTTCCTTCGCACACGTTGACCTTTGCTTCCAAAGGCGACCGCTCGAAGCGCTGAGTCACTGCCGCCCAGTCGTCCAGTGTCTGACTCTGTGTGGAGTTTGTCCTCCAGACACATCCACGCAGATGTGTGGGGCATTTAGCGCTTGTTCAGCAGGCAGAGGCCGGGCGCTTCTTATTCATTCGGAAAGGGATGATCACGGATTTTTGATCTTGTTGCCTTTCCACGTTGACACACTTGGCAGTGTCCTCTGTGTGTGTGGTCCCTCTTTGTCCGTCTGTGATGAGTCTTTGTCTTTGTTTTTTTCATCCATGGCATTTTAGAAACGGTCAATGTGCCTCCTCGAAACCTTTAGACTCAATCATCTCCTGTGACATTATCTGGAGGTTTTAGAAATACAAAATATCTCTCACCTAGACGGCATGGGAGTGTGAGGAGATAACATGGAATTTGATACCAGTCTGAAATCAGCTGGAGAATGTTTTCTGTGACCCGGCTGTCTTCACTTCTCCTCACTCTTTTGTGCTGCGTGGGATCAGATACTAACTCTTATCTCATCGGATGTAACTGAAACGCAAGAGCAGACAAAAACAGGAATGAAAAGCGACTACTGATGGTTTGAGCCACAAGTTCATTTTAGTGTCCAAGAAAAAAAGATGAGGAGAAACACACCATCAACAGCCGCCAAGATTAAACAAAAGAAGATTTTATGCTTTTAATATGGAACTAATCGTCATTATTGCAGTTTTATATTTTGTGTTTTATTTAATTTTTTTTATATTTCAAGTACTTTCATGTACTTCATTGTACTTTGTTACAGAATCAGATCTTTGTTAAATGCATTTTTGTGTGTGTGTGTGTGTGTGTGTGTGTGTGTGTTCCAGCTGTGGGAGTCGTGCAGCTGCCTATGACATTGTAGGGGGAGACCACCTCGGCTGTCATTTCTCCTCCATCCTGCAGAGCACAGGTTTACAGTACCGAGACTTTATCCACGTCAGCTTCCACAACCAGGTTGGAATCACGCAACACCCCCATCCCCACGTCTCTGTGCTTCGGTCTATTTTTCAGAGGCCACTCCCCCTCCCAAAGTGTCCGTGACGGACATTTTTGACTCTGCAAATCAATTCTAAATGAGCATTGTTTTGTTGCAGATCTACGAGATCCCCTTTTTTGTGGCTCTGGATCATAAGCGAGAGTCTGTGCTGGTGGCTGTCAGAGGGACACTGTCACTGAAGGTGAGTTACAATTAGATATAGTTACTTCCATTCTTTTCATGTCTATTTGAAGGATTCCCCTTTCTCTCTCTAGCTTCGTCTTTATGCGTTTACTTCTCCCCTCCTCGCGCTCAGTGTCACATCCCTGTTTGTTTTGAAGCCTCTAAATAGGGTGATAAATATAGTTTGACATTTCTTCTACTGACACAAAGACACTCAAATCGAAAGAGGGAAGTGAGAGTGTGATGGATGAGTGATGGCATATGTTTCCAGATTGCCCCGTTTAACCTTTCACTCGTGGCCCAGACTTGATTCCAGGATGTTTGGTTTTTCAGTGTATCATCATCATCATCATCATGATGCGGAGACAATCTGGGTTAGTTCTGTTGCCCATCTAGTAAAGTAATTGCCCACCTGTAAATAAGTTATGTTTTCTAAATTGTTTTGATCTGTCATTATTGTATATTGCAATAATTGGGCCATTACCAGTGTTAATTTGGCTTGAATTGTGAATTTCTTATTGAAAAACGGGCTTTGAAACTCAAACAACCTTCTGGAACAGAGGTTTATAGCTCCATAATATATTTCCAGTCAGTTTTACCCACAACACGTGGTGTGACGTACGACAATTACTCAGTGTGTTGTGTATCTGACTGTGTGTGTGTGTGTGTTGTGCAGGATTGCCTGACCGACCTCTCTGCTGAATGTGAGAACCTGCCGATCGATGGCGTGATGGGAGCCAGCTACGCTCACAAGGTGAAAGTCGCCCCCTACAAGCGCTTCCGTGTCTAATTGTGTGTCGTGATGTGTCGTTAAAAAGTGTTGCCCCTCCTCCTACCCGCACAGGGCATGTGCCAGGCGGCTAGTTACATCTACAAGAAGCTGGTCAATGATGGCATCCTGAACCAGGCCTTTTCTGTGGCGCCGGTAAGAAGCAGCGCAGACGTGGGTGACAGTGGGTGCTACATCCCCAACCACAGAGGGCGTCATTGTGTTTTATTTCAGTCAGACCCCCGCTGGCAAATCCACTTTGGAGGGAATAAGGTGTAATGTAGGGGGCAGGTTTACAGGGATACAGCAGCTGAGGCTGGAGGACAATGGGACAGATTTGCATTGGTCTAAAATAACACACACACCACTCTCTTCAATAAGATTCCCAAACTTGCAGAGTGTTCCTGTACGTTAGAATAAAAAAAAAAAAAATTTTTTTTTAATTATAAACCCTAAATCCATCATCTCTGATGAAATTGTTCATTCTGATATTTCCTGTAAATATTGCTCTCATGAAACGGGGACCATAAATAATGTTCTAAACTAATTGTGCATACTGTGTGTGTTGTTGGCGCTCTGATGTTGACAGGAGTACAGACTGGTCATCACTGGCCACAGTCTGGGGGCTGGCACAGCCGCACTGCTGGCCATACTCCTGCGCAACTCCTTCCCCACCCTGAAGTGCTACTCCTTCTCTCCACCAGGGGGACTCCTGAGGTAAGGAGCCAAGAGGCGGTTGAAGTGCCAGACCCCGTTCAGTCAGAGTAACCCAATCATCCGATTGACCACAATATATCGATATGATTGGTGATATAATACAGTCAATACAGCCACTCGGGGTGTTTCGTTCTTCTTAGATCTTCTCTGGACAAATGGGGGCCTCCATAGAAAGAACCCACTCCTTATTGGAAACACTTGGGCTCATTTTAGGCAAACCGAAACGAGTCATTCAGTTGAATATACACCACAAAAACATCAAAATGATCTCCTTGATATTTCCAGACAATCTTATCCACCAGATCCTTTAGTGTTTGTATCAATACAAATCTTACTTTTTTTTTGTCGTTCATTTCTCTACTGTTTTTTGTATCATTGAACTCTTCTTTGTGTTTCCTCCCTGTGCAGTAAAGCCCTGGCTGATTACTCCAAGGACTTTGTAGTGTCTGTGGTGTTGGGGAAGGATCTGGTTCCCAGGTAACACTGATGCCTGTTACACTTCATGCTTTTGCTTGTCAGCTATTAGTACCTGTTTAATGAATCATGACTCCACACTGTTGATACCTGCTGGAGCGGTTTATTGTGGCGCTCATCAGCAGCATGGCAAACTCTCCAATGAAGGTGCTGTGGGTTTTCAGACTCCACTATGTTTTTCTGCTGTTAGACTATTAGACTATTCTTTTCTCTGGCTTTTGATTTAGATAAAGCGAGAACATGAATTGCGACGTCCTGTGCTGTTTATTTTTTGTCCTGATTTCATGCTGTATTAATCCATTTTTATTTGCAGACTGAGCATTCCCAACATGGAGGATCTGAAGAGAAGGATTCTCAAAATCGTTTCCAACTGCAACAAGCCCAAAGTAACGATCATTTAAAGCTGAGTCATCGTTTCAAACCCCCTCACAACCATAAGTGCAGCGTCTCATGATGGGTTTCTCCTTTTTTCAGTATCGCATCCTGCTTCAGGGATTATGGTATGAGCTGTTTGGGGGCGACCCGGACGACTGCCCCACTGAAATGGACAACAGGAGGGAGGAGGAGCTCAGCCTGCCACTGCTGGGGGAGGAGTCACTGATCATACGCCACTCATCATCCTATCAGAGCCTGGCCTCAGACGACTCGCCTGCCCACAAGGCTGCCCACCTACCCCTGTTCCTACCTGGACGTATCCTGCACATCACGGAGGATGGGCCCTCACGGAGGTACCTCTTTCAATAGCCTCAACAATCACTACATCCTCAAACAATGGTGATAAATGTATAGATTTTTAACTAAGAATTCAGTTTTTATGTTCTTAATATTCAGATGTAGGAGATGAAAATACTCTGAATTGTTGGTATTTCTTTAAAAGCAATTCCAATCATTTGAAGCAGTGCTCAGGCAGAGCTGGTTTTGGTGGGATTTTTGCAAAATGATCTCAAAATTGCAAACTCAGTAATTAATTTTTTTTCCTCACGTGCATTGACTCAAAAATCCAAAATAAACTAATTTTACTGGATTGTCTAAATTTCCTTAAAAGCTCATTATTCTAAGCGTGTAGGTTTCTGCTCAGTAGTTGTTGATGATATTGTTTACCTCAGAGTAATGGGGAATATATGGCTAATGCCAGGATTATACACACACCAAATATAACACATCCGTGTAAGGTGGTGAGTTCTAAACATTTGAGTTCAAACGACACATTTAAAGATTGCCTGAATACCCAAGTGTAGATTGTTGATGTCATGATCAGAGTTTCACTTCTGCGCACCTCAGGATAAGTTGTTTTTGGCTACAATAGCGTGTGACGCTCGATCACATGTGCCTCAAGCACAAAGAGAAACCAGAGGAGACCTACAACAGGTAGCCTGGCATCACGCACCAGGCCTGGTGGCACACAAAGCTGTGAGGATACAGGAGCAGAGAAAAGATACACCCTCTAAAAATGACAAAAAGAGTGATAAGAGAGATGCACTCCCATGATGTTTAGCGGAAGTAGAAGGATTCCATGAGAGAGCATTGTTTGTCAAGCGAGAGCACAAACAAGCAAACCATTCATTTACATCCGTGTGAAAATGGAAATAAACTTCTCCGACAGCCCAACAACTTGGGTCAGTGAGGTCCAGGTCCGACTCGGCAGAAAATGTCCCCAGTTCCGTTTGTGTCGCCGCTGGCGGTCACACGAACGCAGCGCTGTTTGCATCCGGCGCAGTCTTCGCCACACCGGGCCTGACCCACTTGTCTCCGTCTTCCTTCAGGTCGTGTTTTTCCCAGGTCCGGTTCCGCGTGGAGTGGTCCAACGAAATGTCTTTCCGGAGCATTCTGATCAGCCCCAGGATGCTGTCGGATCACATGCCCGATGCTGTGCTGGGGGCGCTCAACGGCCTGACCACCGACAGGCCCTTCTCCCTCTGCCCCTCCGCGCTCAACAGCGGCCAGCACGACGCCATCTGATGTGTCCCGCGCACGGGCGCCTTGTTCTGTCCGTTCAGCCCGCTCCTGCGGGTGCAGTAATGTGTAAGCCATTTGAGTCGACCGATCCGGGATGATTTCAACTCCTTCCTTCAGCCCGTGATCTGAGGCAGGGGTTCCCAAAGTGGGCGTCGCCCCGGGGGCTTCCGAGATCCATTTTCAGAATCCTCTTCAATGTCATTTTCTAACCCTAACCCCGTAGCGCTGTGTGGTAAATGGTCTGTATTTATATGGAGCTTTATCAAGTCTCAAAAAGAGCTCTGGAAGCGCTTTACAGCACCGTTTACATTCACCCAGTCACACAAACATTCATCCTCTGCTTCTATTTGCAGCACTTTGTATCTATGGGTATGGGACCACGTGGGGTTCAGTGTCTTGCCCAAGGACACCTCAGCATATGGAATGGGGGCAGGCGGGAATCAAACCCCTGAACCTTCTGGTCAGAGGACAAGTTCAAGATTACCTTTCCGATAGAACAGGTTTATACCTTGTGCCCACACACGGACACTTTTGCAAACACAGAGTGCGCAAACAGAAATGATGTCTTATGTTGCAACAGTGGGGGTCACGGGCTGAAAAGTTTGGGGACCCCTGATCCAAGGCTCTGTATGACCAGGCCTTATTATTAGGCCTCTTAAGCATCTGGACTTGATTGTAACGGACAATGTTTTGATCTCCATGACTGAAAAGCAACACACAGGAGCACCAGGACTTAGTTGCTAAGTTGCACTTTGAATTATTTATTGTAAATAATCTGCCATGATCATTGAATGTGCAATGTGCCGTTGTTGTGTAATGTTAGTGGGCAATATTCCGCGTGTGTGTGTGTGTGTGTGTGGTGGTGGGGGGGGGGGGTGTGGGGTGCGTTGTGTGGTGGATGCTTCCCCTGGTCCTCCTCCACGGTCACTCCGAAACGCTGGCTCCGGTCTTCCTTATCCGTGGAGTCGCCGGAGGAGCAGCCTCACCCTGGATGTGCGGTGCACTCTGACCTCCACCTGGAGACTTCAGCTTCACGCCCTCCCCTGTGTCTAGAAACCGTAGTTAGTGTTGTGTGTCGCATCTTTTTACATCAGGGGTGAACAGTGCCTATGCATTACAAAAAAAACAAAAAAATAGTCAGCAAAAGTGTTTGTTTTTGTTCAGACAGACCGAAGAATGCCGTGTGTTTACGATACATGCCCTGCATTTTTTTCTGAGGCAGTTTGAATAGTACATAGTGTTTGGACTGATTGTTGTGGACGGATTGTTCATTTTGTGGGAACCTGTTTACTTGCCATGGATACTACATCTTTTGTTTTCAGTAATATATTAAAGTTTGAATAAACTGATGCCTGCATAAGAATTTCACATCTTCAGTGAAATGCGAGTCCTCACAAATACAATGTGTCCTTGGAGATATTTTCAGTGGTTTTATCTGTATCTCCACCAAAGAGGTTATGCCTAGTCTTGTGTTATATTCATGGCAATAAATACTCCTCACCTGACCCCCCCCCCCCCCCCACCCCATTTTCCCCCCAAAGTATGTTGGCAAACTCATGGTTGCCTTCAGTGGTCATGAGACTCACATGCTTGTATAACATAATGCACTTGCTCATTGTGAAAACGTAAGGAAAAAATAGATAGTACATTCAGGTGATCATACACATACAGAAATATCTGTATCGATTGACGTACACTTCATTGATTGCTACATTTTTGCCAATAGAAATGGAGACAATCTTACACTTGATGGTGAGGGGGCAGGCCTGCAATCGCATGTAGAAAGTCTGTGGCCAAAGTTGTATTCTTCTACGTCTTTATGGCCTGTCAGCAATAAAAATCTGGCTTGCCTGTTATTTCTCGAAATGCAATTATTTTGATCTCACCATACTGGACAGACTCAAATGGGTTTCCCTGTTGCTGGTCTCAATGCCAGGGCCAATGAAAAGTCTGAAGTTGAGGTCTGATCTCCTGACTCAGGCCATATATGAGTCAATGTGTGTGATAATTAATAGTTATGAAATAATTCCCATCAACATTTCCGTGGAGTGGGGCGACAGTTTGCCTTGTGTCCCTTTCAGCTGTTTACAATGTGACGTCACAGCGACGTCCCGTCGTTGATATATGACACATTCAAGTGATGCTCGTATGCTTCTGTTTCAGTGTGTTTACAGTCAGTTTTGTATTTTTGCAATATTAAAAGTTGTCTCGGCACCAAATTAAAACGCATGACTGTATTCTTATGTAAGGAATAAAATGATGGATTTCCTCGAGTGGTCTGAGAGAAATTACCGCTAGGCGGAGGTTATTGAGTGTTACACATGACTGTAAAACACAATCAACGCCTGCATAATATTTAGGACATTTTCACGTGATGACGCAGGGCGATTCCCGCCCCTTGGACATCACACGGTAGAAATTTATGAGAGCAACAAGTTGGTTGAAGATATTCTTTAGACTTATTTTCTAATGTGTTGGCTGCGTCCTATTTGCGTTTGGTCTGGACGTCTCGCTGTGTTGTAACACTTTATCGGTTTTAATGAGCAACTGGATTTTAAAAACAAACTTCTCCGAACAGCACCCGCTTTTCCCACAGCACCTGAAGGCACCACCAGGATCATCTGTTGGACAGGGAAACTAATCAGGAGCCAAGTAAAGACTTTTCAGTGTTGCTAGCTACCAGGCTAGCCAGTGCTGAAACTCAGCCGTCCGCACGAATAAAGGGCTATATAGTTGTTTACGAATACATATTAAGTTTAGAGTCGCGTCTCTACGACAAACAACATTCGAGCAATGTTTTAGGGGCAGTTTTGTTGTTGTTGCGCCTGAAGTGAGGAGGCGGACTGGACAGCCACTGGCCAGCTGAAGCTTGCGGCTAGCTCATTAACGTTAGCCGGGGAAGAGGGAGAAGTACCAGCGCCGTGAAAATGGAGCTGGACGACGTCGTCCTGTACCAGGACGACTCTGGCAACTCTGCCATGATGTCCGAGCGGGTCTCCGGCCTGGCCAGCTCCATCTACCGCGAGTTTGAGCGGCTCATCGAGAGGTACGACGAGGACGTGGTGAAGGAGCTGATGCCGCTGGTCGTCGCCGTGCTGGAGAACCTGGACTCGGTGTTCGCTGTCAACCAGGAGCACGAAGTGGAGCTGGAGCTGCTGAAGGAGGACAACGAGCAGTTGATCACCCAGTACGAGCGGGAGAAGGCTCTGAGGAAACACGCAGAGGAGGTGGGTTTCGACAGAACAGCCGCCAAACTCATTCACAACCCGGATTAGAGATTAAACATCGCACTATGTGACACACCAGCTCCATTCCAAAACGCGGAAATTCAGCGTTGAGATGCCCGTCAACTCCACAACAAATCCAGTTGACTGAGGTTGAGGAGTGTGTTGACGTTTGCAACCAATTCTGACAAATTACGACTCCAGTAAAAAAACTCACATTCAATGCTCAAGTATCGGTATAAAGTGTGCTACATGGGGAAGTGCGTCTGAAGTGCACCAGTTGAAAGAATCACTCTTCAACATGCAGTGAGTCCTGGTGTCACGTCGCCTCTCTCAACTTTCTATTTATAATAAAACGATCAGAAATATCAACATCGCCGAAGGACAGTCTGTACCACTGTGCTCACGTGGTGTCATTGAGACTGAAACCTACTACTCTACTACGATCAGATCGATTTCACACCGACTCGCAGCACGACAGCAGTGATTTGCAGTCCGTATGTACAGAACACTCACTTATTGGTGTGTGAGGCGTTGGCTTCGTGTCACTCCTCCATAGGAATCCAGCTCATGCAGCATGTTAATCCTGCTCGATCAGACTCGGGTTCAACTCTAACCTTTGGAAGTCAGGCCCAGATAGATTCTATTTATTATTCCGGCACAGATGTGACCTGCAGCAGCCCCCCGACAGTACACGACTGAGGGTAAAGAACATCCACTAAAAGACAGTTTAGTTCCCATTCAGAATTCATAACAATGTCCCGAGTATTTTCACAATAAAAGTCCAACTTCAAGTCTAAGTTTTGTGCTTGTCAGTGTGAAACCAAACGACTCTAAATGACAATAATTCTCATTTCAAGCGCTTCCATACTTTCTCTGAGCAAATATAAAAATCTTAGTATCAAACGGTTGTGCGTAGGTTATGATATGTAAAGACAAAACACTAGAAGCAGATGAAATGCTTTAAAGGTGCAGTGTGTAACATCTGGTGACATCTAGAGGTGACGTTGCATGTTGTATCCATCACCTCACCCTTCTGAGCCTGCAGGAGAACCTATGGGAGCCCTCAGCTAAAACTCAAAAAGATGTTTAGTTTGTCCACTCCGGGCTACTGTAAAAACATGGTGGCCCCCGTAGAGAGGACCTGCTCCGTGGTGAAATATCCATTAATATGCCCATTTAAGGGCAATGGAAAAAAAGAAAGCATTAAATAATTCCAAGCGCGTTTGATTATTGATATCTCACCGGAATGATTGTGCTTATATCCTAAGCGTAACATTTTTGTTTAACTTAAAAAAAAAAGCTTCAACCGTAAACGTTTAACACACAAACCTAAGTGGAGATTGACAGGCGCTGGGCTTTTTGTCTATGAACTTACCTAACAACAAGGTTTTAGTTAGGGCCGTGTAGTAAAACATTCATATTCATCACAGTCTAGTGAAGAGGTTTAACAATTCATCAACCTCAGATTCATACATTTGTTGAAAATATATCAATAAATAAGAGTTTTTTACTCTTTAATGTGAGAACAATCTGCCTATTTCTGTGATAATTATATAAAACTTGGACTGATAAGCAACCCATTTTGCTTTGTTCAGATCAAACCTTTTGCGTCTGCCCGTAACGTTTTCAAATTGTCTTGCAGAGTAGTGTTGATTTTTGAATAAATGCGCCTTTTACTTTGTTGAATATGTGCATACTTTTGTTTTGAAAGCCCTTCGCCTCATGGCCAACTGTCGCTGTCCTCAGCCTCAGCCTCTCTGCATCGTCATCCTGACTGAAATCCTTCGATGACAGTCGTTGGTGAAAGTCTGAAACACGTTGCCACTATTAGACCAAGACGCGTGTTACGCTCAAGCAACGCGACCTCTAACACACCGCTCGTCTGCAATTCATATTTTCAGTTCCATTCAGACGGATAAGACGTGTCCTCTGAAAAATAAGTGATGGCACATTGAACGTAATTCAGTGGTTTATATTCTCAGACACGCTGACAAGAGCAGGTTGAAAATACATCCCAAACCCTCTCATCAGCCCTGTCATCCAAGCGACGCCCTCGAACTACATGAGCACACGCTGCCCGACAACCTCTTGTATCCAAACTTTTCCGTGACTCACTCCTTCACTTGTGGCCGGCTTCTCTGCTTCAGCAGTGTATGTAGAGTCGGTGAGCATGGACAGGCAGGCCTGAGTAACAGCTCGCCAGCTGAATGATGAGAACATGTGTATTGCTGTCCTGCGACGGCGGCAGTCACCTGCTTTTGTCCGTCTTCTCAAAGATGACTACGATTATTGTCGTTCGCATGGATGTGCAGAGACTTTCAATAATAAGACACAGTAAAAGTGTCTGAATCAACATATGTCTTAAATCATCAACACAGCCAAATCACTTTGCATCGCATTCCTCACTGAATTTCATGTGGTAAGACTTGTAAAGTTCGAACACCCTCTTCTCCTAATCCTCCCTGGTCCTCATGTGGGGGGGGGGGGGGGGGGGGCCCCTCCCAGTGCGTTACTCAAGCAGACCCCGACTCAGCAATCTCAGCCCCAGGGGGGTTTGCACTTAATCTATTTCGTTAACTTTCTAACCAGCAATCCCTGTAAAGTTAGTGAACGCCAACATTGTCTAGACGAGAAACTAGACAAGCAAATCGCAGCGTTATATGAAGTACGCGCAAGCTTGTAGTTTCAAGCTGTTGACATTCAACTCGACAGTCAAATGTTAAATGACAAGTGCAGCAGGTCACACGGCAGCCGCGTGTTTAATTGTCCAAGTCGTGTTGTAACACGTATGTTGCTGCAGCTTTTAGATCGACCAAAGCCTCCGGAATTTTCCATTGGTGTGTTACAGGCTCATGAGTCTCTCCCTCGCCGAGTGCCGTGTGAGAAATGCCACAGTGAGGAGGCCGCTGTACGTTTTCGTGCTGCTGTGATCAGTTGTAGTCTCATAGTGTGATGATGTCATGGGTCCTGTTCACATCCTTCCCGTGGGAGAGGTCAGCCTCTGTGCATGTCAGCGGAGTCACTCGAATGGCCAATCACAGTTCAGGGTGTGACATTGATGACTGTGGTATGTTGTAACTGCTCTGAGAGAAGTCGTAGCTACCGTTCTGGTCAGAGATTTGTTGCGACTCCGCCGTAACCCAGGGTTTGACTGAAGTGAAGTACTTTGTGTGGCTGAATTCTGATGGACCAATTTCTAACAAATGACAAGACCACATTAATATTGTTATATTATAAACGCAAATATTGACATTTCTGATGTGAAAGGAAAAAAAAATGTTGGTAAAAATGTACATTTTCATGTACGGCATCTTTTTCCATGGTGAGAAGCTTGAGAATTGAGGATAATCGAACTCCATATTAACTCCATTTTTTGAGAGTGGCAAAACCTTTTTTTGCTTTTATAATAATTTGCAAATTCAAAGCTAAAATGCGCTTTTGTAAATTATGGATGGTTACTATCAGGTATAATCATTCAAATATTCCCTTTAATATGCAAAGTTAAGAGTGAAATCTTAACTGTCTGGAGAAAGAAAAGGCGTCAAAGAGATCCTCATTCTTACGACTAGTTTGGTGAGGAAAGTCGAGTCTTGTTTTTCTCGGTCGTTTGTTTAATTCCACTGCTGAATTCTCTTCTGTTGACTTCCTTCTGTACAGTCAATTGATTTTTCACTTCCTGTCCAAACACAGCCTTGTCCCATCGCTCGCCTTTCATTACTCATTCATCTGTGACCAAACTGATACCAGTTGCACATCACATGGTTAAACTGCCGCATTGACAGAAATTCACAACTCACTCAGACTGTTAAAATTGAAAGTTTCCCCTCCGATACCAAAGCGACCGTCTCCTCAAAGGAGTCAAACACAATCACGTACTCTGCCCGTAAGCTTCTCATGTAGCCCAGAGGTCTGTGTTGAGGCAAATGAGCGACTTAATGTTAGCAACAAAAAAAAAACCCACAATGCTCGAGCTCAGTCCTGCTTGTCACTGCTCCAAACGCAGAGGAATACCTCCTCTTGAGAAGATTGTGAAGAGGAAAAGGCAAGGCAGGAAATTCTTGAGAAAAAAAAAAAAAAAAGAACGCTTCCTTCTGTTCTTCTGTCCGCTGAAGGTCGTCCACTGACCTGCAGAGACCTCAGCGAGCTCCGTCAGAATGTTAGTTCATTTGATTCATCGAATTAAAGACAGTTGTATAGTTATGCATCGTAGCATAGCCTCATATAATGAGAATAATTGTGATGAGGAAGTTTTAAAAGATCATTATTGTCTGGATTCAGGTGTCATACTGTCCGTTGAGAGACTGGCTGGTCAGTCCACGCTCACTGTTGTTGTTATTATTATTATTATTATTATTATTATTATTATTATTGTTCAGATGTTAATGATCTCCAATCTTTTTGTTAACACGTCCTAAACAGTTAATAATTCAGTATTCAATTAGTTTCATTATTATGCACTTTACTTGTTAGCAACGATTTAAGAGGGTGATTTGCCATAAATCCTCCCTGTGGCTGCTCCCATTGCTCAGTTTACATTGATTATGTTTGATTTATTCTACTATGATCTTTGAATTGAGAATCAGTCAGTCTGTACTGTCCAATACTAAATCTATGATACTAAGGCCTTCCTAGAATATGCCTGTATTCACGTAACACAGACTGAATACAGGCACGTAACCAAAGTCCTGATGGACAGGGCCGGCTCTACCCCATGTGGCGCCCTAGGCGAGATATTACGTGGCGCCCACCCCCACCCACACCCCCCCGGCCTGCGATTTACATACGCTTCCAAAAGAAACCCAGTAGCATTTTTTTTTTTTTACTATTTTCTTTCATTTATAATAACATCTTCATTTATACTGATGAACGATTACATCAACATTTCACATTAAAATGATTTACACACTTATTGTGACACAATACACTTAGCCACTGCTCCAGAAGTATAACTAAGTTCATTATGAAAGGGAGTAAGACATTTGTCTACATCAAATCATAATATACAGCCACTAAAAAAAATAATTCTATTTACTCTCCATGAGAAAGTCATGAATCTGCAACCTTTGAGGTGAGGGGCGAGAGCTCTTCCTACCGAGCGCAACTTAAGAGTTTTGCATACGTCTCTTTCAGGAGAAGCAACACAAGTGCCGAAGCCCATTTGCTCGTCACTACATTTTTTAAATTACGGAGAAATACAAACAAATCTGAAATGTAATATAATTACATTGAAGGCCTGAGCTGTGCCACCTCCTGGACACCATGGTGCCCTTAGCACCCGCCTTGATTGCCAAATGGGCGAGCCGGCCCTGGTTATAGATATACAATATAGAACGTCTCTGACATAACTTCAGATTTCCCGGGCCGCCGGCGGCCGGGTCGTGGACAACAGCCTGTGATTGGGTGAATGTCCGTTCAATTTGACCAATGCCTCTTCATGCAGCGTAAGGGGGGGGGGGGGGGGGGGGGGGTGAGGTGCGCTCCATTTTTTTATGCTGGTGCACTGCGAGGGCGGGCAAACGGGGTTTACCTTTGGAAAATGTGGGGGTGATGAAATCATCTCGCTGCAAAAGCCGTGTTTAACGTGAAAGCTTAGTGTTTGCAAAGAATTGAAAAGAACGCTGCTGTTCACAAATGGCTTGAGTAGAGCACGAAAGCGCTTCACGCGCCATGTTCTTGTTTACAGTGGAATAAAAAGCGCGTTGGCCCCCCCACGTATAGCTCTTCATTTCTACAACAGTCACATGTGAGAAAGGTAAGCAACATTCCGTGTTCTCTCATGGAGACATTCTCCAAAGATCTGGAGATCATGTGGAGCAGCCACTGATTTTGAAATGTTCATCCTCACATGCAGCCCCACAGGAGGATTTCCCCCGAGCGTCGTCGTGTCGGCATCAACACCGTAACCGACAACTCTCTAACACAGACCCGCAAGGAAGCCTGATGTAGATTCAGAGTCTGCACGTTTTAAGACCAATGCTTTGCAGCTGGTCTTGTGATGACGAGCAGATCGTTGGATGTAAGTCAAGTGATCATAGTAGACCACCATGTTCTCATGATGTCAATTGCCAGTCAAATTCATATCACTGACCATTTCAATGCTCTTATCCTGCTAGACACCCGGCAATGGCTCTTAATGTCTAGTGACTGTTGCCCGATAGTCGCCTCAAGTGTCCCAGCTGCAATCCACAGCCTAAGTAGATTTTACTCCCTGTCAATTGAGTGCCAGTACAGTTGATCTCTGTGTGTGTGTGTGTGTGTGTGTGTGTGCTTGTATGTGGTTGCATGTGCTGCAGTCGCGTGTGTTTGAGAATTTGTGTGTGTGTTAGCACTTGTGGACAATGGAAGCATTATGCATGCAGCACAAGGGGAAGAGTGGATGTTATAACGCTGGAACATTCATTCTCTGGAGCATTGTCATATGCGCAAGCCTCCTTCCTGGGTCATGTGATGATCTGCAAGAAGGAGGAGAAGATGTGTGGAGTCATTTCCATCAACACGTGGAGTCTTTAGAAGAGGGCTTTTAGCACAGGTCATCCAGGAGAGCTCGGGCTGTCCTGCCACAGTGTAAAGCAGGGGTCACCAACGCGTTGCCTGCAGGCGACCTGATGCCCGCGGGCAACGCGTCGCCCGCGGGCCAGTTCCAAAAATAGCACTAGTCGCCAATGAGTTCCGTCTAAATTCTTATTTATACGATTTATGTGATACAGAGAGCTGAGGAGAAATTAAACTGCGACAGACAGTTTTCACTTTAATAAAAGAACAAGGAGTAGACCCGTAACCTTCAATTACGTCTGTTGTGACGTGGCGCTATATAGAAAATGAATTCAACGTATAGAACTGCATCCTCCAGTGGGGCGGGCGGGGGGGCGGGGGGCGTTATGGTGGGGTAAAAGAATCGAATGGTAGGGGAAAAACGACGATTATCTCCACTGAACTGTTATTTTCCGATGCGGTGCATTAAAGGTGCAGTGTGTACGATTTCAGTCATTTTTCTCAGATATTACAAATATCACTCAAACATTACCAAACAATTCCAGACGGACATTTGAATGAATTTATAATCACCTACATCTTCTTTCCATTACTATTAAATGAGCCCATTAATGTTTACATGAGGAGCGGGTCCTCTCTACGGGGGCCGCCATGTTCTTACAGTAGCCCAGAGTGGACATACTGGACATGTTCTGAGTGTCAGCAAATCGTACATACTGAACACCATCTTTTGACGTTTATTTTTACTGGAACATTGGGACAAATATGTTAAACTTATAATAATCAACTTATTATGATTGCTTTGATGGGATTGATTACCTGGTTATAGGCTATAGTGCTATGTCAGTGTCTCCCCTACCATTCTATTGGTACGCCCCACCCAATGGCACCGCCCGCCCCCTTGGAGGATCAAATTAATTTCATTTTTTTATATCGCACAAGATCACAGCAGACGTCACTGATCCTTTCCTATAGAACAGGTCTCTAACTTGTTCTTTTATTTAATAAACTTTAAAATGTATGTTATTTATCTCATTTACACATCAGCATGTCATGTCTGCCCCCTCTGTGCGTTTGCTCCCTCGTAACTTGCCCGTTATTCGGTGCATGTCTCTCGATAAAGAGAACATCGGAAAATGATCAATGGCCTCCATTGAAATGCTTGTAGCCGAAGGGGAAAGAAAAACACAATCTCAGCCCATCAATGAATAAATTGTGCTAAAAATGTCACAAAGAAAAACGACATGGCTCTTAGGGAGAGTTCACAAAGGCATGTTGAAGAGTCACCCTTGTTTGGAGCATCTAATCTCAGTGTGACTTGCGTATGAGTGCTTGTAGGAGGGAACTCAGGTGATTCTCACATCCCTTGAGATGACTTCTATACCTCGCCCAGGGCCCGACCACATGGCTCTTCACCCACACAGCACGCTCATCACAAGACTGCATGTTTACACAAAGAAAACCTCCGCCTGTTTTCCGACACTGGGCGCAGCTGATCAGCTGAGGTGCTGGCGATGGGCGAAGAGATTGTCTAAAAGTTTGCAGATTATTAACATGTGTTAAATTGCTGCGTATTTCCAGCCTAAATGGTCCAGTGTTTTCAGTGTGACTGGATTATTTATCACGTGAATTGAGCAGATCCTTGAAAATCAAAAACAGTAGTGGTTTTGTTGGTGCCCATTCAGTCAGTCAGTCAATAGCTGATACGTTTCTGTCAATGTGCTCTTTTCCCTCTGGTAACTCTCACCAATGAAACAGATTTGGAGACCCCCAGATAAGCCCACGTTAGATGAGCTTTGGTTACACTTCAATGATAAAGATTGAACTTGCTGAGCATCTGCATGCATCACCATTTGCTTGACTACTCAACGATTTATTAATAGTTATCGCAACTATGCCTCTGCAACCTATTGTGACGCAAACCAGATGATTGAAAGGTGAAGAAAAGCATCACCATATTTCACTCAAGAAGAAATAGATTCATCCCTCTTCATGTTTACTGTTCAATGCTAAATGAGTAGTAACCGCAAATATCAGTCTTTAGAATGTGGTGTATCCACTTTGCCTCATTTTATCACTGAGAACAGTTTTATAGGATTTCCTTTCAATGCGCCTACTATTGAAAGTGATTGAATCATTCTATTTCCAGAGTGTGTTTTATTATTCGACCTACTTTGCTGGGCTTATTACGATCTATCCACAAAAGCTAAATTGACATCGGTGAGTGGTGGTTGACCCAGCATTAAATACATTAGCTTTGGTCCACACGGTGCGTGAGTGACTTGAGACATTTCAGAACTCTGGCGTTCTTTTGACTCGGTTTCTAACCTCTGGTATTCAGGTAATGACAGTAACGGTTTACCAGCTCTCCCATGTGACCATTTCAGTGAATTCTGGCCTAAAAAACCTCGAGAGTTCTACAGTGTAATGGCTGTTAAAGGCAACGTGAGGCCTTTGTCGCTGGCGTCTAACTTGCCCATGTGTGTGTGTCAGAGTGTGTCTCCACTCAGACACACTTTCGAGGCTGTAGCTTTGTCTCTCGGAGAGCTGTCGCTGTGCACCTGTCGTGTGAAGAGCTGAAAACAGATGCTGTGCTTTTCATCCGTACCAAGCTTCATGTCTTTGTTGCGTCTGCGAGCGTCTGACACAGTGTTGTCAGGTCGATGGACAGTAGACAATGAAGGAACAAGGTCTTTTGTAAAACTGCCACTGCAATAGCATTATGGTTCTCGCCAGTGTTGTTTGTGGTACTCACTAAGGATGGGAAAAATAAGTAACTCGTGATAAGATATGGCGTCCGTGAGCCATGATAACCGTAACACCGTGATAGAATGATGCAAGAATTGTGCATTCCCTGCTATTTGGTGTCAGTTTCACAGATTGAAACTGAGAAGTCTCATCGTCTTCTGTCTAAAACAAATCCACTCTCACTTGTCAGTGTCCCAATGGGCTCTGATGAAATTCGAATGTAAATATATCATTCATTTAGTATGAGTCCAAACAACTTGATATTGCTGTTTGATAAGACTGCAGGCACCCCAGTGAGCCAAGTCAGCATTTTCTTCTATTTCTGAATATTTTGTCAACTCATCTTGTTGCTTGTCCGTTTGGTATGAGCATACAAGCAATCAAAAAATGTGTGGGTTGGTTTGGATTCTGACAAATTGCACATGGTTGGGGCAAAATTGAAAAGCCTGAATGTTAAAACAAGGTGGATTTGAAAATAAATTGTGTACGTTTCCTCTTTCAGAGATTCATTGCCCTCGAAGACTCTCAGGATGGTGAGAAGAAAGACCTTCAGCGTCGGCTGGTGACTTTAGAGTCTCACACACGTCACCTAGAGCTAAAAACAAGAAACTATGCAGAACAAAGTAAGTCAATCACGTTCACTTCAATGACTTGTGTTTCCATACTGCTTCTATGATTGGGAAGCCTGAACACCCACAGAGACCCCGTACCCTGCAGGTGAACTGTGACTGTTTGTTTGTGTGATGCACTTGAGGGCCAATGGACTTCCATGTCCCCATTAATGACAGGCTCGGTGTCTGCCTGCCAAGTCTGCTGAATGAGCTGTAACCGATAGACCTGATGCGTTCCAAACCTAGAAAGTGTAACAGGAGAGGTCACCGGAGAATTTTAGGAAGCTGACCAGCAGTCGTGGAACATTTATGTAGTGTAAGATCATCCAAATATCCAAACACCAAAAAGATGCCCAAAGAATAAGAGTTCTTACGGGGAGTTCTCATTGTGCAACAGATTGTGACATGAAGAACCCTCACGATGTGTGCGCATGACTGCATTGTTGACAGTGTGTGACTGCGTTTTTCTTCCACTGCATGGCTGTAGCATTTACTTCGCTCGCAGCAGAGGAATATTTGAGACTGCGCGGCAAACGGTTTCCCTTTTTGTGTTTGTGACTTTCCTGTGTCTGTGATTACGGTCAAGAAGTGGCATGATAGCAGTGTGACACAGCAAGCTGCCTTTGGTCATGACAGTCTAACAAACGCATGTTACACACAGACTCTATTCGCAGCGGTATGTTGTGTTTATACTTCATATTTATACTTGTACTTCATATTATTAACCGGCGGATGGTACAGAATGACAGCATTCAAGATGATTTGGCTCTGGAAGAGAGCAGCGTACATTTGGGTGGGGAGATTAAATAATAGATTTTTAAGGTAGACGATTTTTTCATATATTTTAGATCATCACTTAATCACTGTTTCATCCATTTGTGACACTTGTTTATTAAACTCATAATATCAGACAAACACTGAATTTCTTGCTTGGTAAATATATACAAATATATACACACGTACATATCAAAACAATCTAGTAGTCAGTAACTGGGTCAAGCCCCAGGTCCAAATCAGTCGGGTATATTTTTAATTTTTAATTTTTAATTTTTTTCATCTTACAAATCAGACGTAGACCAACCCACTATGGCTACTGATCTCTGTCATGGCAACAACATTCCTAGAATCACTTTCTGTAAAAGCACAACATTTCTTTATTCCAAAATCCTTTAATCAAGCTGAAATACAGGGACTGGTTTTTGGGTGTTGTGTAGATCGCCAAACATCGGACCTTTTGAAATCGCCAACTTGTAACATAGATGCCATACATGAAGCAAATCCAATGTCCTTTTTTTATTGAAAGTGAATATTCACTGCAGATAAGCCAGTTAGGATGAACACAAAGTTTTCCAGCTTCACCCATTACCATAGAGTTAAAAAAAAAAAAAGCTGTACACGCAATGTGCAACACAAATGCGATAAAAAGTAATGACAAATTGTAGAATAGCTAGCAATAATTCATTGTCTTACGAATGACAATGAATTATTGCAAGTAGTATCAGCGCAGGACAAGAGACCTTAACGGTGCAAACAGACTCTTCAATGATTCTGAAAAGCTCTCAAAATGGAGGAGAAGGTTTTGAGACTTGAGAAATAAGAAGCAAGCAAAGTAGGTAATTGACTTATCGGTAAAAACGGATTAACAGATGTATTATTATGTGGTTGGAGCCCGACTGGGGATTCCCCCGCTGTTATGAAGGCACCCATCTCAGACTAGGAGACGCGAGGACACTCCAGGTCAAATCACAGCCTTTGCACACACAGTGTCAACATTGGCTCTGCGACCAATCAAAAACCCACCCTCGATAGATTACACTACTGGTGTGGCTGCACCCAGGCAATCACTTTTTTACGTCAAATTCTGGATTCAATCTTAACGATGGCCTCCACCATCAACACTTCACTCTGACACATACAAGTCATTCATTTCACATCAATGCTCCGGCATTTGAATGAGGGACTTTTTCTTTAGCCTCACTTCCTTTTTCCTCGGCACACCTCTGCATCTGACCCGAGTTATTTTGGATCCCCTCTTCAACCACCAGTTCCTCTCTCAGTCCTCATTTAACCACATGAACTCTTTCCATCATTCCATGCGGCAGCTGGTGGAACCTCTGTTCTCCGTGTAGGTGTTTAGTTCCACATTAAACCTGGTTTCTGATTAATCTATGCAAACACAGTGGGTTGGATGTTTACTGAGAAGGCCAGAGTCGGTGTGGATCGCAAAGAATGTTTTGTGAGAGGAATTTTTTCATGGCCGACAAATGAGTAGACCAACACCATCTAAGAGCCACAACCAATGGATTCAGTAAGTGGCAGTCTCCTCGTGCCTATGTGTCTTAAACTCTGTTTCTTAATTCTGCCTGGGAGTTGACATCATGTCACGTCATGTCATGTCATCTTCTCCCGCTTATCAAGTGAACTGGGTCGCGGGGGTATTTCTACCAGTACACATAGGGGGCCATGGGGGGGTATCGGTGTCAGGGCCAATGACACTGCAGCAGGGTCCAAGTGGGTTTTGAACCAGTGACATTTGCTTCCGAAGACGTCTGCTCCAACCACTGAGCCACTGCCGCCCGAGTTGACATCATAATTTGATTTTCTATTGTTAACTACTATATATAGGGGCACACCTTTCACCTTTTTTTATAATCATTCATTCATTCACATTTATTCATTAAAGGTGCAGTGTGTATGATTTCGGTCGTTTTTGTCGCTTCTAAAAATATTATAAAACAAGTACATTCTGACATTTTCATGAGTTTATCATCACTGAAATGTTTTATTTTTTTTCCATTACCCTGAAATCAGCCCATTAATCTATATTTACTTGAGTCGCGGGTCCTCTCTACGGGGGCCGCCATGTTTTTATAGTCGCACAGAGTGGACGTATACTAAACATCTTTTAAGTTTAAAGGACAACTGAAGTCTACCATAGGCTCTCCTGGGAGGTGATGAATAAATTGTGAAATCCACGTGTCACCAAATCTTACACACTGCACCTTTAACTGGATAAACAGAGAAAAGCTTTATTTTATTATTCCCAACTGATATTTTTGAAAGATTACTTGTACTCTTCTATTGATTTAAAAGAATTGAACTATAAATGCTATGAATAAAGTGCGTACTGTGGAGTGTATGTACTGACTGCACTATTTGGAATGTTCCGCACCTTTAAACAGACCCAATCAATTAACCACTGTGTTGCCAGCTCTTTCAATAATCAGGTATAACTGATACTGATGAACTGTTGTTGCAGCCCTGTAACCATTTTTTAAAGTATTGTTGTGGACACATCTTCAACCCTGTTTATCTCCTCAGGCTAATTTATGAGTCTCTAAAAAGGCAGCAACTGCAAATTTAAATGTCATAAATCCGTCAATCCTAAACTTTTTTTTATCACCTCTGCTTTTCTTTGTAGTGTAATGATGCATTCCAGTCTGAACTGGGAGTCGACCTTTCTTATTCAGAGCGGTGAAATGATCCTGTGAGTGGTGTTGATGCTCAGTGGCCCTCTTCTGGCTCTGAGGTGTCATTACAACTGGTCTTCATTTTTCTTTTCCCCAGAGACTTGTCCGTGTTTTTTTATTCATTTGTGGTTCATTTTCATTTTTCCATATCTGGGAGACTAACTGAAACGTGATCCCAGTAACTGATCTCCGTCTTATTCAGTCAACAGATTTGAGGAGAGGGAAGCAGAGCTCAAAAAGGAGTACAACACCCTTCATCAGAGGCACACTGAGGTGAGTTGTCTGGGTGAGTGACAGAGCTCTGTCACCGTGGCGAAAACAGAAGCAAAAGATGAAGAAAAACATCCGTGCCAACTTTTAAAATTCAGAACGGATTGTGATAAATATGCCTGAAGAACGCCTAGAACAACTTCCCATATAGGAAACAGAAAGATAAACTCACCCCTCCGCAGCTCTTTACTCATTAAAGGCGTCTTGGGCCATCAATACTTTCATACAAAAAAAGTAGGTATACATGTAATGATAATGAATAGTTAGTTGATTATGTATGTTGCACTCTTTTTGTAAATTCTTAATACGTTGTCCCGTCGGTTGATCTTTTTCAAGACACGCCTACATGAAAGGGCAGTCTTCAACCTTGAGTGAAGGAGAGAAAAAAATACATTTTAAAATGTACAAATTGCTTTAAGATGAGGCACCAACCGATGAAAAGTATGAAATGATGTGTCTTTTAGGCCTCGGTCGCCCCCCTGCCTGTTATGCATCACTAACAGATGCTCCAGCAGCGGCTTCTCTCACTGATAGTGAATAGAGTTGATAGAACAATAGAAGTTGTCACTTACACACAAGGTGTTTTTGAATATGACTGTCACATACTGTGTGTGCTCGGACAAAATTAACTAAAGGGGATTTGTGTCATTTGTAAAACGACAAAACAAAACAAAACAACCTTAAATGTATAGGTGGCTAAAATAGATGGTCAAATATATACAAGTACCTAACCACAGGCTGCCAATAGTGTATAACGTCCGATTGATTGGCTTGGCGTTTGGCCTTCCAGATGATCCACAGCTACATGGAGCACCTGGAGCGGACGAAACACCAACATCCTGTCACACCGGCAGAGCCCCCAGACCCCCAAACCACAGGAACCAGGACAAGGTGAGACCGCCACGGTTTTCTTAGATCATACTCCCGTCACACTCCCTTCACCCGCGTGTAGAGTTTCTCTGTCCAATCAAACGATCGACTTTAGAAAAAACAGATGCGCGAGTAAAGCTCGATGGGTTTGCTGGTTTGCTCGTAATAATCAGTTCATTCTAGTCTCTCACATACATATATCTATCACATGTCCATCCACAAGTGTTGTTGTGTACAAGTGGGCGTCGCTCTGTGATAAAGCTTGTGCTTTGAACCCATGCGGTTGTGAGTTCAATTCCCAGACTGTCATGCCACTCACAGTAGTGTGTCGCTTTTGATAAATGGTAGACTTAAATGGTAGAAATTGGAAGCACTTTGTCGTCACAGCAGTCGGTTGCTTCGTTTGAGATGTTTGACTTCGTTAGTTGGACTTTTCAGGCACAGTGAGAAGGATCGAGTGACGTCCTGTAATAAAGTTGCATGTCGTTTCCTTCACCTCACGATTAAAACCCTGGTTGGTTGCAAAGACATTCGACCTGGGTGTGAATGCCGATCGAACACATTGACATTGCGCAAAAAAAAAACATAAAAAACCCTGCTAACAGCTGGAAGTTAGTGGGTCCGTTGACTAGTTTGAAAGGTGTATGCAATGAGGTGGAACCCAGAAAGCTGAGGGGCAGATAGATGGTGCTGTGGACGCTGTGTAAACCAGTGCTGTAGTTTGGCAGTGAGGTAATCTGCTTTGATGGGACGATGGCATTTATGCTCCATTGCTCATTTGTAGAGCAGATTAAGACGTAAGCGCCATTGTGCTCTGGAGGTCAGAGGACCCCCCCGCCACCCCCCCACACCTCAAATGTCCTTTGTCATCAGATCTATTGGATCTGATTCATACTGAATATATGGTCACTGTGCTGCAAGTATTCTCTGCCATTGAGTGTTGAGGTTTCATGTGGCAGCAGCATCATTTATTTCACCCATCCTCTGGAAGAACCTCTGGAAGCCTTCAACTACCTTAAAGGTGCAGTGTGTAAGATTTCGCTCATTTTTGTCACTTAAAAAATTCTACAAAACAATTCCATACTCACATTTACATGAATTCATAATCACCCTTTTCCCCCCATTACCCTTAAATGAGCCTAGAAATGTGTATTTACAAGAGAAGTGGCTCCTCTCTACGGGGGCAGCCATGTTTTTCTCGTAGTAAAAGTGGACGCACTAAACATCTTTTTGAGTTTTAATGACCATTTAAGTCTCCTGCATGTTCTGAAGGGTGAGGGTGAGGTGATGGATACAACATGCAACTTCACCTCTAGATGTCACCAAACGTTACACACTGCACCTTTAAAAACATTGTGGCTCCTTAGAGATGACTCGCTTCTGACATTATTGTGTAATGAAAACATTGTCTTGTTCTGTCAGGTGATTACAAACTGTTATACAAAAGATTACATTTTCCCAATATAATAATAATAATAATAATAATAATAATAATAATAAATAATTCATAATAATAATAGCAGCCATAAACACAGATTTATCAAAGGTACCTGGCCTTTTTTTGTCAGTGGTCAGTAACCTGTTCTTCTACACCCCACAGCTGTGTGCTTTTCCACATACATGTGCATATTTACATACCTGTATTGCACATGATATCATGTTTGTTCACGGTCATATCACACCTTTGCCTTTACTGACAAAATATCCTACATCCGTACGCTCACTGCAGTGCACCATTGCAGAAACCAATGCGTGCTCTGAAGCATGTTTTCTATTTTAGACTGCGCCTGTGCGTTCAGGCAGCCTCCCTGTACATTCTCCAGCCCCCTGCTGTCCTTCCCGAAAAATGCAGGCACACTGCCAACCTCCCTCCCTCAGCCCCTCACACATCCCCTCATGCACATTCACACACACTTCTGACCGATCAGGCTCCCTCGTTTCACAGCCAATCAGCTGTAGCCTGAGAGGATGCATATGGAACAAGCTGCCTCAGCATCCAAAAGAGAGAGAGAGAGAGAGAGGGGGGGAGAGGGAGAGGGAGATGGGGCGAGAGACGGCAGGGGAGGGGTGGCGGGTTCCACTCGCAGTGGGAAAGGGCGAGCGTCAGAGCGTTCTAGACGGTGCAGCCGCGTCGCATCTCCGCAGAGGATAGGAGGAGTGGAGGAGGAAGGAGACGAGGAGTCATTTTCACGCTCGGCCTCTCGGCGGATCTGCTGCTGCTGCTGCTGCTGCTCTCATCAATCGCTGCTGCTGTTTCAGCCATCAGGATTACAATAGTTGGCGTCCGCTGCGGCTCTGCATTTGGCCTGCACTCTCTCTCTCTCTCTCTCTCTCTCTCTCTCTCTCTCTCTGTCAGCTTGATATCTGCGCTGCAGCATAAACTCCTGCCTCCCGGCTCGAAGGATCGAGCGTCTCTGACCTCATCTGTAGGGTTTGGTGGTCACCATCCAACCAAGTCCAGCAGAGTGAATTTGCTGCTTCATTGACCTGCTTCCCATCCAATCGGTTTTCATCACCTGTGCCCCCCGCCCCCCCACACACACACACCGCTTCCGACCTCCTGGAACCCGGAGAGGCACTGGAACGTGATCTGGGGGGGCCATGAGCCCCGGGTGCATGCTGCTGTTTGTTTTTGGCTTTGTTGGGGGAGCAGTGGTCATCAACTCTGCCGTGTTGGTGTCTCTGTCGGTGCTGCTGCTGGTTCACTACTCTGTATCCACTGGTGGCTTGCCAGCCCTGCCCTCCTTACCCTCCCTGCCCAGACCCAGCAGGTACAACAAGAAACGTGGTTGTGTGTTTTCAAATTGTGTATTCCTCTTTTCGAAACGGTCATATCTTTGGAATCGGTACCCGCTGCCAGTTTGTAGCCATGCAGCCTGCTGCCATGTGGCTGTGATGTAGTCAGAGACCGTACGAGACGGCGCGCTTAAAGTCGCTTCAGAAAAACAGGTATTATTGGCACAGTTATATCTTGACCGCTCAGTTACCCTGATGTTTGCATCCTCCCCGAATGGGCATTTCTGAGTATTCTCGTAAACTTTTGATTCTAAGATCCTGTGATGGTGTTTCGCTGCTCAGATCAAAGAACAAAAGACAGCATTGGTGACCAGCAGTGGCCTGAATGTGACCTCCTGCTCCCAGTATGCTGGTGTGTCCATTGTTTGTTTTTGACAGGCTGCTTTTCAGCTGTGCCTACCAACTGCTGTTTTCTCTGTGGCAGCCATTGTTCTGCTCACGCTGCACTGTACGAGAGAGAATAGCTGCTGGGGTTTGTACCTGCTCTGATGCAGTGGAGGTGCAGTGTTTTTACTCTATCACAGTTAGCTTTTTATTTTTTTATTTTATTTTTTTTACCTTTATTTAAACTAGATAAAAAAAAAAAACCTGTTGAGATCTGGATCTCTTTCACCAGGGTGACCTGGCCAAGACGTCAGCCGCACATGTCATAAGAACCGTTTCATAGAAATGAAAGTACAGACTAAAACGTACAATTTTGGAGCTGCAGGATCAATAACACAAGAGCAAACAACAATTCAAGATTTCAAACACAAGCTCTGCCCAATGGTCTCACGCTGTCTGTCCCTCAGGATTGAACGTAAGGCTCCGAGCGGAATGACCTCAGAGAGTTTCAGTTCAGTCTGGAGAATTTTCCACACGGAGCAAAACTGAAAGCTCTTTTTCCAAGTTCAGTCCTTACCTGAAAAACAGATAAGACAAGTGCACTGCATGAGCGCAGTGGCTTTTGCTGGTTGTGTTTATAGTTGCTGGTAAATATAGATTAAAATGTACTCCCATCCAGGCCAAAGTTCAGCCAACATTTAAATAGAATAGAATATATAGCATTTGCTGTTATTTTAAGCGGTACAATGCATTAAGAGATGCCATATCTTCTTTAGAATAGAAGGGTGGACCCATTTGTTGTTGAACAGAAATGAGAATATTGCACTTGAACCATCATCACCACCACAATACGTGAAGTAGAGATGGTAACAGGTGTTTCTTTACAATCACTTATCCCCACTACTGTGTGATGTCCTTCAACTGACCTTCTAAAACCACACACCACATCATTTATTTCCATTTGCAAAGACGGGTACCAGTGGATTTATTGCTGGCTATACTCACAAGTGAGAAGTAATGGACTTTATGTGGCAGGTCTCACTTTAGCAGACAATGTCAAAGGAGTCCATAAGCCTCTATGGCTTTTCTTACTTTAGATACTGTTGTTGAACCATGCTGTTATCTGGACCAGCAAAAGAATAGTCTACATTTTTGTACCTTTGCCAGCAGAGAGGCTCTTTGTGTCGTCATGGCGATCTGTTGGTCAGCCCACCACTTAGAGTCACACTGTAAGATTGATTTCCATTGGATGCACTTTGAATTTTTCTCGAGCACCACCAGCTGATCAAATCCGTGGCAAAATCCTCGATGCTAGAAATAACCTAAAATCCATGCAGTGGAATTGCATGTGAAATGGTTCGTAGTTTGATCCATTTATACATTTCAACGTTCTCCTTTTTATGACCGTTCCACTCCATCCACGGGAAGGGATAAGCGATGCAACATATGAAACCAGATTTTCTGTTTTTTTATTTTTTTTTTTCACCCTGTTTGTTTCTGTCTCTAGGAAGGAGCGTCCCATCTCCATGGGCCTATTCCAACTCTCTGGAAATGAAGGTATTGCCCCTGACCTCTCTAGAGATCCAGTAGACACCTCATCTGAACCCTGGAAATTCAACAACCTCAGCCACCCACGGTCCAACACCAGCCTCAGGGTAGGACACGCACAAATCCTTTCCAAGCGCAGGTCTGTCTTCATGTCAGCTGTAACAAATTGTTGAGTGACTGTCAGAATTTGGCATGTAGAACTTCCCACGAAGGGGATGGGTGACATCATTGCCGGTTCCCTTGAAATGGGTTGTGGAAGCTAAATACAAAGCCCAGTGGCAGCGTACACCAAAGAGAGAGTATGTTTCTGTTCCGAGAGAAAGGATTGTTCACTGTGTCCAGAATTTTTAGCAGTGTGTGTGTGTGTGTGTGTGTGTGTGTGTGTTGGATGGCTTTGAGCCCAGGAGGCAGGGGAAGTGGTACCACTCTGGGGCCAGGCTTTTACCTCAAGGGAGGCTGAAAAAGGACAGAGTCTCTTCATTTTGTTGCCGTTGGAAACCATCAGCTCCATCAGGAATATGAATGACCACGTTAATACAACTCTAATTTCTTTGTCATCATGACACAAGCCAAGGTTGTTAGAGTCAATATTTGGTTCGTTTTATGGTGACCTTTTTTTCAACTTATTAAAAGCAAATGGAGGTTTTGTGGTGTATGCTATCCTTCCGTCATACACCACCACAAATCATTTTACCAGACACCCATAACATGACATGACAATTTCCCAAAGAGTTGCACTTAGTGATCAAGACCCTCTAAATGCGTGTGTGTGTGTGTGGGGGGTGGGGGGGGGCGGTCATGGAGCAGCCAGAATCAAATGAGAAGCAGAGGAGGGAAGCTTCAGTCTGATTGGTTGCTCACTGCCACTATAGCAACAAAGGGGTGACAGCAGCATGACAGCAGACAAAAGGGGTGACAGGAACTACCCCCATCAGTGCACATAGTGGAGGCTCGGCTGGTTCAGGGAGGAGAGCAGTCGATCCATCCGCACAGGGGCATGGAGACGTGGCGCACGAGCGACTTAACAGGAAGCATGAATGCAAAAGCACAACAGCACAACACAAATCCCCTCAATGGAAATAAAAGCATGGCGGAAATGGGCAACAACCAGTGTTGACGCGCGAGCAGGTTACTTACTGTTCTGCTTTCAAGGTCGACAGAGGATCTGCATAGAAGTATCTAGTGCTATTTTTAAGCCACTAATACTGACGGACCAAAACAATCCAAGGTGGGAGAATCTGTGGTCAGAGAAGAGCCTGTGTTTTGAATCACTGTTTGTGAGCGTAAATGCTGGGTTTGTTTGTGCTCATGCACAGAGGTGCTTTAGCTTGATAACCACAGGAAAGTATCAATACAGCACAGGACTTACAGGGTGTAAGGCTCATGGAGGTTTGTTTAGTCTGACGCATCCAGGACAGCTGGAATGGGAACGGACATATTCCTGCTCCTTTTAAAAGCCAGTCAATGTTAGCCGAATGTGTTATTCTGGGTTTTAAGCTTTTAATCTGCCTTTTGAGTGACATTTTCATCCACTTGCATTCATTTCTTTCAAGTGATCGGTAAGATATTTCAATATCCCTCATTTTGTGGAGCAGTTGTCCCCAATCAAAATGGAAGGTGACAGTTCACAGGAGGAGTCCAGTGACAAGGACAATCAGGAGCAGGTAGACCCGTCCGCCACGAAGAAACCATAATGCTGGTGTTCATCTCACTAACCCAGTGTTGCTCTCTCTTGACTTGAGTTGCGGTGTAGTGTGTTGTTGTTTGCAGTGATGCTGAATCTGGCTGCGCCTGACATCTTGGAGAACCTGCATGTAGCTTATCTGCCATCTTGTCCTCAGCTGGTCTTATTTATTTCATTTCATTTCATTTATTTTCAACAGAACGAGTTGAGTCAGTTTCTCAGAGTATCACATGAGCAGTTGGTTAGAGGAGTCACTTTTCCAGGAAGAGCAGCGAGTACTAGTGAAAGAGTCGAAATAAAATCACTTATATTGTTTATTTAGTCTCTTGGTTCCCAGGCTTCACTGAACGGAACTGTGGTAATGTTGGAGAAGCAGCACCAGGACGTGGGTCGTCACGTGGCCCAGTCATTTCAAGATGTAATGATGCGATTATGACTTATCATAGCCGTTCTGTCATTTGACCCAAAAGTAAAGTTTGAGGACGGGAGCGTTCAGATCGCCTCCTGCTGGATCTGATGTGCTTCTGGGCTGTAAACTTTGGATTTGAATGGTGCTTCAAGGTTTGAATATGAACCCCGCCCCTTCTATTTTGAACAAATGTTCATATTTAAAATTTACCCTCAGGTGAAGGCGTGTGGATATTCAATCTTTGTAAAAATGGTATTTATTTAAGGTGAAATTACAACACAATTGAGAGATGGATTTTATATGGTTAAAATGAAATCGATGAAAATCAGTCGACTACTTGCAGAACTGCTCAGAAGAAAGAAAGAAACTTGCAAAATAGTAACAAATTAAATTGGTGTTTGAGCTGAATGAATGAATAAGTGTATGGCTGAGTGAACCTTAGAGTAAATATGATACTGATCCACGTTTTGGATCTATATGGTCATTTGTGATGCGAGCCTTTTATTGCATCTGAGTGTTTGTGCAGTGTTGGATGGACATTTTCTTTCATTCAATGTGTGAATTGTGTGATTTTTGTGTGTTTTTGAAATACAAGATGCAAATGAACAATGTACCTTTCACAAAAGTTTCCAGTTGATAGTATTCTACCTTTCTTTTCCTCCTGATACCCCGACCCCACCCTCCTCTCTGAACGTCTTTAGGATGAGTTGGCCGGTGTGAACCGCCGAGGCTCCAAAACCAGTTCACCCCACAACCAAACAAACGTCTCCAAAAGTGGAATTTCAACATCTACACAAGCAGCAGGATCCACTCAGGATGGTACCTCTCAATCCAACACTTCCTCATCCTCATTATCTCCTCGTGACGATGCGTCCACCAGTACGAGTCCCATGTCCAGTCACGCCAGTGGGTCTGCTTTGCCTTTGTCCACTGCTGCTTCAGATGTGGCCGTGGAGTCTGTGGAGACTCCTCCACAGCAACAGGAAGCTCCAGACGGGCTCAACAAGAACCTGGACCAGAACGGCAGGAAACCCGAGAGCAACAAGGACATTGCGGCAATGCAGGAAGGACAACAGGGTCAGCCCGGAGGTGAAGGTCAGGCGTCTACTTCGACACCTCCGGAAGGTGAAGGTTAGTAGTGCAGTACCTCAACTATGGCAGCGACACCCTCACCAAGCGTAAATGGTTCTATACCAGTCTTTCACTTTCACCCCGATGTTTGAATCCAACACTTTGCTTTGTACGTTGCAGAGGAGGAGAAGAAGAAGTCCGAGGTACAGTCGATCATAGAGTCCACTCCAGAGCTGGACATGGAGCTTGAATCTTGCCAAGGAACAAGGTCTGTGCCTGGTGGTTTTCAATCTTTGACCTTCTGAAGAAATATGGCAGAGAATTCCTCTCTATAGATCTTATGAGAAGATGGAATTGAAATTTAATGTACAAGTACTGATGATGACCAA
>JAFBJT010000915.1:91299-104397 GCA_016785325.1 Chascanopsetta lugubris
TACATCTTGGTAAACAGCCCCCCCCCCCCCCTCTCATTCATGCAGCACACCCACTAAAGGCGGAATCGAAAATCTAGCGTTCGACCGAAACACTGATTCTCTGTTTGAGGAGCTGTCGTCTGCAGGGAATGACCTGATAGGAGACGTGGATGAAGGAGCTGACCTACTGGGTAAGAGCCTCGTCTCTCACATGCTCTTGTGATGTCACAGCGTCTAATTCTACAAACCCTTTTGTATTATTCTCTGAATTTCTCTTGCTGACTTTGCCATCCTCATGCAGATGAGTTTTCTGGTGTGTATCCATCCATTCATTCTCTCCCAATCCACCTGCTCCTTGTGTTTGTTTCCGTTTCCCTGTGACACGCTCTTCTCACCGATAGAATAGACTCGTGGATGCCGCTATTACACGTAGACTAGATATGTTCTATTCAAACAGTTTCTCATTTATTGAGGGTTATATTTTACCGACCTCTCGTTTTCATCATCCTTTGCTTGTCTCAGATTTCGACTTTCTTGGTAAGCATGAAATATAGCATTAGTGTTGAGAATGTTATATTCTTTTTGCACTTTAGATCAGATTAGATTTTTGGATATCATTTCATGTGGCTGTCTCACGTGTCGGCACACGACAAGATACGTTTAAAGTGTCTTCCTTCACATTCTCATTTTCAGGTATGGGTCGGGAAGTTGAACATCTCATCCATGAGAACACGCAGCTGCTGGAGACCAAGTTAGTGCTCATCGTAACATTTGACTTATTGTTGTAACCGTCTCTCTCCTGCTTCTATATACAGTATGGAAAGAGGTCACGAGGACAACACCTGATGAAAGAGGTTCCACGCACAATATCAGCAATGCAATTGATTCCACAGTTGATTGGTTTGTCATGTTGGGTTGCATCTTAGGGACCAGCATCAATCTCCATTTTTACAAATCCCTCCTAGAAAGATTTATTTAATCCAAGATCCAAAGCTTCATCTGCTCGCATTGAAAACTGACTTTCATTCAGTCATTATTTAACACACATGCTACATTACACAACCACACCCCCTTATCCTCCAAACGTGGTTTCTGTGTTGTAAGTATCCGTCCTGTCCAGTTTCATGCTCCCAGCTCGCAGCTAATCGATGCTCACTCTGAGGCAAAGAGGCAAAACCATTCCACCACTGGGCATTTCTGTCCTAATTGAATCCACGCTTATGTACCACGCAACTTTGCTGCCATGACTGACAGTCATCCAAGTGGAAGAGAAGCTTTCCAAACAAGATAAATCCTTACGGGCGACTAGGTTTTCCATAAGCTGATTTAGACGTTAAAAATATCACACAATCATTTCAGCGTCTGGTCTCCCCAGAAAAAAACCGACCTGGCTGTGTTACTTACATTTTGACCCGCGCCTTTGTTCAACAACGTATACACATTCGTTGTAATGTTTACACAAAGCACAGGTAACTGACCTCAGGCAGAAGTCACATTTCCTCTGCATTGTATTTATTATGAATACATCTTCAGTTTTGGCCGGTCATTTTCAAAAATGTACACAGAGCACTGACGTACACAAAGCACCAATGATTAATCGACTGTATGTATTTTCACTTTTTAATTTTGGACACGTTCTCCAGACCCCCCCCCCCCTCCCCCCCCCCCCCCCCCCCCCCCCCAAAAAAAAAACAATTTAATTAACTGGTTTCATCTCTTACAAACTGTAAGTTGCTGCCACCTACTGTTGGATAAAGATAGAACAACTGACTACATCTTACGTTCACATCTCTTCAGAAATGCCTTGAACGTGGTGAAAAACGACCTGATCTCACGTGTGGACGAACTGTCCTGTGAGAAGGACGTTCTTCAAGGAGAGCTGGACGCCGTCTCTCAGGCCAAGACCAAACTAGAGGAGAGGAACAAAGAATTAGAGGAAGAGCTCAAGAAGTGGGTTGAACTTTGAATCATGATGCTCAAAACGATTTATTGAACGACTAAAGATTGTGTCCACATTTTAAGCGAGCGGACGCTAAAAGTGATGATTCTATGTCTTCTCACGCAGAGTTCGAGCTGAGCTGGAGGACGCCACGCAGAAAGTAAAGATTGAGAATGAAGACGACGTGAGTCTTTGATTTTTCTTCCGTCAAGTTGACTTCACGCACACTCTCTCGAAGATGGCGTTGCAAGGTATTTCGCACACGTGTTGTGTCGACAGAGTGACGTGCCCACAGCGCAGAGGAAGCGCTTCACCAGGGTGGAGATGGCCCGGGTGCTGATGGAGAGGAACCAGTATAAGGAGCGGCTGATGGAGCTGCAGGAGGCCGTCAGATGGACAGAGATGATCCGGTAAGACTTAGACCAACCACACCGCGCACGCCCTCACTCTGGAAACGGATTGTTTGTTCCAAGTAAAAATACTTAGCTGTAAGTTGTCATTTTTTACAGTGTTTTGTCCTGGCGTCTCCGCCAGTGTCCAGTGTTGTGTGGAATATGAAACTGTTCTGTCTGTCCAATGTAAAATAAGGTGGGAGTGAAAACCAAAGAGATTCAAAGCAACTTTTCTCCCTCAGGGCGTCAAAGGAGAACCCAGTTCTTCCAGAGAAGAAGAAATCCAGCCTGTGGCAGTTGTAAGCTTCTCTTTTCTCTCATCGTGTTTACATCCATCAGCCTCAGTGCGATCTCTGGATTACGCCTGTGTGTTTACCACTCATTTTTCTCTCTGTATTACATGTTTGTGTGATTGTTCCCTCCAGGATGTAGGTAAATCTCTGATCTGGTAACATGTGTCTTATCTCGACCGCGTCTGACAACAAACACTTAACAGAGGAGACCCAGTGAGATCAGCTGCTCTGTTCTCAGATCAGAGCTGCTGCTCTTCCACACGACTCTCTGATCCTTTTACTTAACTTTGAAATAGAACGTTGTAAACGTCGAACCGTACCGGAGGTCTACAGGAGCTTGAGGTTGTGACATTTGACTTGTTTGAATGCAGAGTCACGGAATGTGGTGATGACTGAAATTCTGGCATTTTTCCTTTGTTGAGTTTAACAAGGAATGACTTTGATCTGCTTTGAAGGAAACCTATTTGTGGGCATAGTGTTGGTTTTGCACATAATAGACATACAATCTGACCCGTCCATTGTCTTCTCTGCCCTTTTTTGTGTCTCCCTCTATATTCTTGTTGTCATTGTGACGTCTGCGCAGGGGGTGTGTTGGCTTTAGTCATTTGAGAGAAAGAAGTCAAAACAGCTCAAACTTTAGACTTAAAGGGGCTTTTTGCAATTTTTACATTATATTCTGTCGTGCGCTATCACATATTGTCCAAAGAAACAAACTGTTAATCATCATATTTTGTTTACTATACGATACTTAATATTGACTTACGGTAAATGACAACATCATGACTGAAATCAGAGTGGTGATCAGTCTCCCGGTAAAGATTGTAATTGCTGCAGTTTACCAGTCATGAGGACAAGTTGTGAGTTCCACATCGGCTGCATGTGTGCGGTCTGTGCAGGCTGATGTCAAATTAAGATTGTCAGTGAACCTCAGCCCAGACAGAGGCTCCTGACTCCCCCAGCAGGAGCCAGAGCAGCGTTTATCAGCCTCCCGCTGAATTCTCCGTAAAGCACCGGGTTGGTGTCTTTGCCCTGAAGTCAGGACTGTTATTTCTAAACACTAATCTTCTTTGACATATTTTAAGCGGAGCATCGAGCCCCTTTAAGACATTTCGACCTGATATATACATTTGAACTTAAACAAATAATCGACAGGGTTGTGATAAATATCATTTTCCACCACAGCCGTCAAATCTAGCGTCATAGCGACATCATTGTCTTTGACTGTAGAGCGTAGTGAAGGTTGTTTTCTTGTCAGGCCATTTTGCTCTTTGTTGTAAACTAACGTCCCAGTCGGTGCACATTATTAACCCCGCACACCCCATCCTCCAGCATTGTGAGCGTACAGCAGCTGTGGTGCTTTGCAATGAGGGCGACCAGTCAATGATGTCATAATGAGTTCTGAGGAAAGTGCACATCTGTTACCTGCTCCCCGTTGATAAGTTGGCATGGTGTGTTAGCATGAGGAAGGAGTCTGATTACCCTTGAATGCCGAACCCTGCCTTTCTCCGCTGACGCTACCGCTTGAGTCCACCCCTCTATACGTGTTTGTGTGTGCTTCTCTTTTGTCCTCCGCCCTCCCCACTTCCCCGCCCTTACACCTCCAGTTTTAGCCGTTTGTTCAGCTCGTCGGGCGGAGCCGCAAAGAAGCCGGCGGTGGAGGCGCCGGTGAACGTCAAGTACAACGCGCCCACCTCTCAGATTCAGCCGTCCGTCAAGAAGAAAAGCAGCACCCTGCAGCAGCTGCCCAGCGATAAGAGCAAAGCCTTCGATTTTCTCAACGAGGAGTAAGTCAGAGACCGAGCGAGAGTTTGGCGTGAATCGGAGAACGCGGGTGTCATTTCGCCGCTCAGGTGTATCTCATTGCATCAGGTTGGACCGTGCAGGGTTTGCTGTGGTCAAGAGGTTGATGGATTTTATTTTTGGCCCACGTGAAATGCACATTATCATATTGACTGAGCTCAGTGAAATGTAACACCACAAATGGCTGGCGGAGACGCTGTTGTTTCAGGGTGTCCTATTTTAGGGTCTCGCACCCTCTTGCACCTGGTGAGATTTTAGTGTAAAAGTCTGTATTACTATTCAATCTTACGGATCTGAAAGTGAGCTCACTATCTAGAACTATGACTTTGAAAAGTTGAATATAAAGAAATATGGTACATCATGCTCAGAAACGCAAGCAAAGGATTAACATACATATTCCTCTTATCACCGAACTGATCAACCAGATGAGTACTAATAAGACATGATGGCGTTTCTCAACCTGAACCACAAGGTAACAAGATTACTCTTCTTCTTTGTGTGGATCAAATGAGCCAATCAACAGATGTGAATCTCACCATTTGACAATTAGTGTTTTTAATTCATTTCTGGATTTACATGTTACAATCAAACCTGGGTTTAGCTTTGCTTTGCTAGTCTTGTCAACAAATTGCTGACAGGCTGCAACCGAGTGCCTTAAACAGACCTCTTCACCTGTGTGTGTGTCCTTGTCCCCCCAGAGTGGCGGCCGACAACATGGTGTCGCGGCGGGAGCAGAAGAGGGCGCAGTACCAGCAGGTCAAAGCTCACGTGCAGAAGGAGGACGGCAGAGTGCAGGCGTATGGCTGGAGCCTGCCCAAAAAGTATAAAGTAAGGACACTTCCGCGTAGTGGACCCCCCGCTGTGTTCGGTCTGGGGGTTTTAGTTATTGTGAAAAAACAACGTCAGCTGTGAGAGAAATGAGAAGACTGAGAGTGGTGCTGTGTTTGGACTTCGTAGGCCAATGGAGGACAAGCAGAGAATAAGATGAAGAATCTGCCCGTCCCCGTCTCCCTCCGACCTCTGGATGAGAAAGATGCTTCCATGAAGGTAATTGCGCCGTTTGTTAGCGTGCAGGTAGTTTTGCCTTCAACGTAGCGGCGAGTGTTTCTCAGCCGTGCATCAGCTCTGCATTGTTCTGACCTGGTGTCGTCTGATTGGGTCCATGCTGTAGCTGTGGTGTGCTGCTGGTGTGAATCTCTCTGGAGGTAAAACCAGAGATGGGGGTTCCATCGTAGGAGCTAGCGTGTTCTACAGCGATTACTCCGGCATTGAGAGCCCCAAAAAGAAGAAGGGGTCTCAGAGCAGCCTGGACAAACTGGATCAAGACCTCAAGGTACTGTGTTTCCATCACACCCAAAATAAACTCCTCAGACCTGAATACTGAGGGAGTTGCAGAGGTTTCCTAAAGCGCCGGATGGCAGCAGCAGAACCTGGAATATTTCGGCTTGCTCTCTGTATAGTGGAGTCTTTATAATGGATCTTTATTTACACTCTATCACACACACACACACACACACACACACACACACACACACACGTCATTCTCTTATCCCAACTAACTCGTACATGTATATACTGTGTTACAGGAGCAACAGAAGGAGTTGGAGCACCAGGATGAGCTGTCGTCGCTGGTGTGGATCTGCACCAGCACCCAGTCCACAACTAAAGCTGTTGTCATCGATGCCAACCAGCCTGGAAACATCCTGGAGAGCTTCTATGTCTGTGATTCCCATGTCCTCTGCATTGCCAGTGTCCCAGGTTAGTGCATGGACGCATTCTGTGTACATCCCAGTTTACATCCCAGGCATGCTTCAAACTCTGAAAACCCCCAGAAAGGGTTAAATGTAAGAACACATGTGTTTGAGTTTGTGGCCCCCAACATTCTCGTGAATGTTTCCTGCAAGTCAGCTTGTAAATTCTGCAGCAGTCTGAAAGAAAGAGAATATTACAGGCGTATCGCAGTAGCCAGATTAATTCTATGTCTATTGTGCGGAAATAAACAAAGGTTCCAAGCATCTGGAGGTGAAAATGAGGAGTGTATCCATGGGAACTCACAGATAAGAGATGTCGATTAAGAGACGCATCATTCAAGAGGGTTTGATGATCAGAGCCACTGCGGGTGCAGATCGTGTGTCAACACAAAGCGTGAAATCCAAGATGCTCCCGCGTGAAATCTGAGTGAATTGTCTCGTTTTTTATTTAGGCGCAAGAGAAACGGACTACCCGGCCGGCGAGGAAGTTCCTTCCAACTCTGAGGCGGCGCAAGTGGGCGATGACAGCTCCTCAGCCGCCAACTGCAGCTCAGCAGAGGGCGATGGCGTGCTAGGAGGCATCACTGTGGTCGGCTGCACGGCCGAAGGCTCGACAGCTGTTCCTCAGAGAAGCGACAGTCCAGGCAAAGATGGAGAAAGTGGTACGACGGTCGCATCCACAAGGAACGGCCCGTAAAGATGAAGCGATCACACACCGGGTTCGTTTTCTGAGGACACCATCTTCTCCGCAGAATCAAGACCAGCAGATGAAGCCACCGAGGCCACGGAGGTTAGCGCAGGGCTCTCCGACCACAGAGAAACACTGAGGGGAATCTACACCGAGCACGTCTTCACCGATCCACTGGGGGCAAAGCCCACAGGAGAGGCTCCGGCCAACTACTCTCAGAGGTAATCAGGGGAGTGTCGCCACACCTCAGTCTGCCCCGTGAATTTGATCAGCTAAGTACGGTCTCCTGAGAAACACCATTGAAGCACTTGAAAATATTAGTTGGACGTTGTGGTATTTCTGAAATATTGATACATGGCACTTTAGCCTAGTTTGATGTATGTGCACGTCAAAGGAACTCAAAAGTGCTGTGTAACCCTTTGTTTCCATTCGATATCAACAAAAAGCAATGAATAGTGCGTCCATGGTGTGGAATGATTGACAAGCATTGTCACAATGAACATAAAGTGTAATTGGGGCAAGATTGAGCTGAATTCAAGGTTAATGCTTCGATTGCGCAGAAAAAGGCATTTCCTCTGTTTCTGTTCTTCACCACAGCAAAACACACTGAACCCATCCTTCCCTGTCGCCTGGGAACCAGTCATTGCCGCCCATCAGTCACTCGCTCAATTTTCAACCCCATCCCTGACCTTTCATTTGCCACTTTGATCGCTGAACTTTGAAAATAACGTGCAAGAATTGATTAGACATCGGAAGAGATGAGTAGAGGGAGATAATGGGTCCGTCTGGTCAGAACCATAGATTCTTACACAGAGTTTCCATTTGGCTTCTACTTAAAAAAAAAAACTGCCAATGCAGTCATATGAACTCTCCTGTATTGTATCGCACATGTATCGTATCCTCCTCCTGCTAATGTATATGCTGTTTTCTGTCTCGACCAGGGAGAGTGACCTGTTGAAAGACGGCGTAAGTTCGAACCCCGCGGCCGATGAGCAGGACCTGATGAGAGAGGAGGCTCAGAAGATGAGCAGTGTCCTCCCCACCATGTGGATGGGGGCACAGAATGGATAGTGAGTGTGTTTTTTGGCTCTGGGTGTCCAACGATTCGAGAAGCGCGACGACTGAGAAACTCTCTTTGATTCCAGTGTGTATGTCCACTCCTCTGTGGCCCAGTGGAAAAGGTGTCTCCATTCCATAAAGCTGAAGGACTCTGTGCTCGGCATAGTGTGAGTGCATCACATGAGTGAGAGCGGGGGGGGGGGGGGGGGGTGGTTTCCCTCTCGTGGCCCTTTGCTTCATCCAAACCTCTGATTTCTCTTTCTGTTCCACAGACACGTGAAGGGGCGCGTACTGGTCGGCCTCTCTGACGGCACCTTAGCCATCTTCCATAGAGGAGTGGGTGAGTGGACATTAGCTTCACAAGCTGCTCGTTTAAAATGCGTTGATCTATAATAAATTGCTCAATACAGTTGGGGGCTGGGACCCAACAGTCAATGTGGCTCCTCTTGGCCGTGCGTATTGGTCAAGATGGTGAACGTCAACGGATCCGTGCTGCTTGATAAGACTGGAGAAGCTCTGTCAGAAGACGAGGTCAATGAATCATATGGCGTTGTGCCCTGACTCCCGTTGTTCCCATCAGATGGACAGTGGGACTTGACAAACTATCACCTGATTGACTTGGGGAGACCACATCACTCCATCCGCTGTATGACCATCGTACACGACAGGGTGTGGTGTGGTTACAGGAACAAAATCCATGTGGTGCACCCCAAAGCCATGAAGATAGAGGTACAGTCAAGTTCTTCAGATGTTTTGAGCAAAGTTAAAGGTCCAGCAAGTAAAGAGGTGCAGTGTGTAAGATTTGGTGGCATCTGCAGATGAGACTCTTCTCATTTGAGCATGCAGGAGAACCCATGGTAACCCTGGGTTGTCACTCAAGCTCTGGGCTTTCATAAAAACATGGCTGCCTCCGTAGGGAGGACCCCCTCCTGGTGTAAATATACATTAAAGGGCTCATTTAAGGGCGATGTTTAAAAAAAAAAAAAAAAAAAAGTCATGTACTGAGGTGAACATATGCTCGTAAAAATGTCTGGTATAATTGTTTTGTAAATCTACTTCTACAGATGGAAGTGACAAAACGAACCGAAATCGTTCACACTGCACCTTTAAGCGATGAGTGTAGATCAGTAAAAAAATAATCTGTTCATATATCTATTTCCGTGAGAAATATTAAAAAGATATATCAAAAAGGCCAAACAGACTCTTTTATTGTACTTGCTGCTGCTGGGCATCGTGGGCACATTCCATCTCTCAGATGTGTTTCAGTTCAGAGTGGGATGAGCAACAGAATGACAGATATATATATATATGATAATTACAAGCGGCAGCAGAGGGCGCTGTTGAATAAGTCGCGGTGTGTGGCTTCAAGCTGCGTAGCATCTCGATTCCTCCCTTTTACCTTTATTTAACCACATCTTTGTCTGCACTCCCTCTGCAGAAGTCCTTCGATGCCCACCCTCGTAAGGACAGTCAGGTACGTCAGCTGGCCTGGGATGGCGATGGAATATGGGTGTCCATCCGGCTGGACTCCACCCTCAGGCTGTTCCACGCCCACACCTACCAGCACCTCCAAGATGTCGACATCGAGCCCTATGTCAGCAAGATGCTGGGTCAGTCCAAGGCTCGGCGCCGGATCTGAATCGTCCACAGGCTTCTGCAAACGTACCTGGGGTTCGATGTTGAACTTGCCTTTCGTTCTCCTTTCCCAGGGACGGGTAAGCTCGGCTTCTCATTCGTGCGGATCACCGCTCTGATGGTGTCGTGCAATCGCCTGTGGATCGGCACTGGAAATGGAGTCATCATCTCCATCCCTCTGACCGAGAGTAAGTTCAAGAAAGTGGCCCCTTCTCATTTCCCTCCCTCTAAAGTTACTTGTTGTTGAAGTTAATGGGAAACTCCCGTTGTCCGACTGACATATTCACCATGCACAACGGCTTTAGGGAGACTCGCAGGACAATCATTGAAGTTAGTAACGAGTGTTGGTTTGCTTTTGTAAGTGATGTTATTTGTTAACATATATATATATATTCTGACACTCTGTTCCATTCGCAGCCAACAAGGCAACAAAGGTCGCAAGTAACCAGCCAGGAAGTGTGGTCCGCGTCTACGGTGACGACGACAAGGTGACGGCCGGGACGTTCATTCCATACTGCTCCATGGCTCACGCCCAGCTCTGTTTCCATGGTCACCGCGATGCCGTCAAGTTCTTCACCGCCATCCCAGGTAATGGGGCGTGTACTTTGTTGATGTGCGGGGCTGTTCTCCCACCTCCTGTACTTACCCTGCTCACGCTCACGGGAGCAGCGTTTGTCTAGGTTTTAAAAGCAGCGTGTTGCCCGAGAACATCATGTCATTGTACCACGTCCCGTGATTATCGATGGTTCTTCTGTTGCGCTCTTCAGAATAGTAACTAGATGAATTCGCCCGACAGCGAAGAGGGTGAGGGTTAAGGTAAGGTCCTTGCGTTGGGCGTCTGGGTCCCTCACTGTCTTCCGTCCACTCTGTCAGGTCACGGAGATCCGTCCGCGTCCAGCGGAGGAGAGACAGGAGGGGACAAGGCAACAGATTCCTCATCTCAGGAAGGAAAGTCAATGTTGGTGATGAGTGGAGGAGAGGGCTACATTGACTTTAGAATGGGTGAGTTGACAACGAGACGCGCGCGTGTGTTTCTGTCGGTTCGGTGGCGGTTTGAAACGGTCTGTGTGTCGGCAGGTGACGAGGAGGGTGAGGCTGACGAAGGAGATGACGCCCCCATGAAACTGCAGAACCCCCAGGCTAAAGCAGAGCGCAGCCACCTTATCGTGTGGCAGGTCATGGTCAGTGAAGATTAAAGTTTGACCTCTGGCCCAAATTTGCCTTTTTCTTCTCAAACCAACGGCCAAGGAGGCGGAGTAGTTCGCGGGGAAGACTGCCCCCTGCAGCCAGTGGTTTAATCAGCACTTTTTCCTCCTCTTCATCGAACCTGAACCATAAGCGTGAAACAAGCAAAAACTGCTGAGAGCTTTTCCTCTGTGGCAAACTGGAGTGGAGCCGTGCAAACACAAACTGCATGTTATTGTATTATTATTGCCTGTTTTTTTAATTTTTTTGTTGTTTTTTTTTTTTTCAAGGATTTGAATATCACTCTGTTGTCTTTTAATATTATTTGTTGTAGTGCCGTTTTTGACTAAACAAGCAATACTTTTGCTTTGGTTACATTTGATCAGCTAATACACCCTTCACTCAGTCCACGAGGTGTGTGTGTGACGCTGGACTCAGTCGATGCTAAATTGTTTGTTCAAGACAAATGATAATCACTCATCAATCACTGATTGTTATGATCAGACCGGGCCTATCGTGAGGTACGGTCGGTAAACCTTGTATTTCTTATTTTAAACTCGGCTTTTGATTGTATGCAAAACAAGAATTTTAATCAATCGCCAGTTGTTTTTCGGTCAAGATTATTCGAAGTCGCCTGGTAAGAGGTGAGCAGGATGTGGATGGTATCTGAAAATTCAAGGTGTGATCGCTGGAGTTTCTCCAAGAGTAACATTTTATTCAAGCGACACAACAACATAGCGGAGCAACTAACATGCAGCGTTGCCCCTCAGTGGTGCATGTTCCTCTGCCAGAGCTCCGGCACAGACACTTCACTCTCCCTAACTACAATTTCTATCATCCAGCGTTTCATCTGGAGAGAGTCGTAGTGATGTCACCGAAATCACTCGTACGATGCGCAAATAAACATACAGCATGTTACTAGTTTAATTGCACCTGCTAGAAATGGATATAATAGTGTTTGTTATTGCGATAGCGTTCGGCATCATCTGCAAAGCAATAACTGTACTCGCGATGTCGGCGTATCTGCTGAACACGGTGTGAACATGGTGGCATTTTCAACCGACCCTCTAAATATCGACACGCTGGCGTCGTGAATGTAAACAATTCGATATTGGAAACTAAGCATGGACATGCCAGCATCGCCATTATCAACACGTTAGCGTCGTCAACATGCATACAAAGTGTTAACGTGCAGCCGTTAACATTCTGCGCACATTCGCAGCGTTGATTAGTTTTGTTTTTTCTCGTTGCGTATTTGCAGTTTTAAATGATCCGGCTCAACACTGGCCCTTCCGTCACCAACGTTGTAATCATGCTAACCGTGACCCGCAGGCGCCGACCGTGTGAACACGTTAAGCGTTGTAACCAAACCTAGCGTTGACAACGCGCCAGCATTGCCGCTGGCGGCCACGGAAACATTCACGCCTTGACGTTGACCTGCTGTCATCTTTATCGGGGCGCACGTTAGCGTTGTACACGTTGACCTACTTGCATTGATATTGGAAGCATGTAAACAATGACGACATACAAGCTAACTTTAGGCATATTGGCGATGTGTGTGTGTGTGTGTGTGTGTGTGTGTGTGTAGGCAGGTTAGCGTGCAACATGCACCTGCTCCAGAATGACATGCCAGTATTATGATTGAAGGCATATTAGCATGCTAAGTGTCTTTTAGATGAAGAAATGAGATCCCGTTCTCACAAAGGTAGTAGCTATACTCTTGTGGGGGGGGAGGGGGGTGCGGGGGCGGGGGGGTATTGAAATGCTCAGTGTCTTGAAGGGTATTAATCATGCTTGGTACATACTGTACTGGTGTTACAGTATGGGTAGTGGAGCTCCCCCTGATTCAAAACAACCTTGCTTTTGAAACACGGTGCAGTTAGTCACCGCTTTGCCCTCTGATGCCCCCTTGAAATAGATTCATATTTAGTGTAACACCCAACACGAGGATGCTGTCCCCATTCCTGCTCTCCTCCTGCCAGTGGGCTGCAGCTACGAGACTCTGCAAAGTCTGCCTTAGGTGTGGAGATTTGAAAGCACTGAGATTCCAGACTTCTTCAGGTGTGACAGAGTATTTATTTTTCTCCAGAGAGAAAATGTCACGTTTGCTACCAAAGGACACGAGATGGAAGCGATGGGTGGTTTTCCTCCGAGCGCAACCGTGTCTCTCCTCCGGCGCAGCGCCTCTCGGCAGCGCTCCCGCAGATGACGTGCGAGCTTGTTTCGTAACACACTTCCGGCTGTATAGACGAGATATATTTTTCTTATTTGCAAATTGAAATATGTGGCAGGTGTGACTCCGTGTTACGAGGAACGAGGATGAATCAAGCGGCCACAGTCGGGGGGTGGGGGGGGGGGGCACAAAACTCCCCCCCCA
>JAFBJT010000915.1:106397-135427 GCA_016785325.1 Chascanopsetta lugubris
AAAAAAAAAGAAAAAACTAAAACCAAACATGAAATGAAAATTTAAATGACGAAATTTAAGAGATTTTTTTTTTGTTTAAAGAACAGGGTTTCAGATTTACAAGTTGCTCTCATTTAATATATATATATATATATATTGCCATTTGAACGGCCTCAAAGAGTGTACATACCCTCCACTGTCAGCCTGGCCGAGCACGAGTGCTCTCCAACCTGCACACTGTACATGCCCTCGTCATCCAGCGCCACCTCCTGGATGATGAGTTTGCGGTAGCAGCCCTCACTGCTGATCTCGAAGCGCTCTGAGGGCAGGATGACGTTACAGCCTTTGTACCAGCGGATGCTACATCTGGAGTTGGACACAGAGCAGTCGAGGATCACCCGGGTCTTCTCCAGGACCGTCTTGTCCTGCAGAGGTTTCACGATGTTCACAGGGATCTCTGCAAGGGACGGCATGCATGGACATACACAGTATGTTCAAGTATTTGAATGCGTAGGACATGTACAACAAAATAAACAACGCATAGTTACAGAGCTCACATGAATCACATTGTGTTTAATGTAGATTAAAAAATGTTACTTCAAAAAAGTTCAAATTTGGCGAGTATACATTGGGTGTGAATGAAAACTGAAGTCTACCATCGGTTCTCCTGCAGCTCAGCGGGCTGAGGTGATGGATACAACATGCAACTTCACCCTGAGATATCACCAAATATTACATGCTGGACCTTTAATATTATATAGTTTCAATTTGTATATTTATGTAAAAGTATTTTAGAGTACTTTTAATTAAGTAATTTGAAAGTTACACAATTTAATTGAGAAAATTACATTTGTAAATGTTATGTAATACAACTTTCTATGTGCAATTTTTAGATATGTTTCTTTTTTATTTTTTGTTCCTCTTTATATAAACTCATGACTCTTTGTAAATCATGCTCATGTGACTGATTATTGACTGAATTAATAATAACAAATATAATAAACATCTATGTACATGTGCATATGTAACATATATTATCATGATGTCATTGATTGTGTTACCTTCCACCTCCAGGTAGGCGACAGATTGAACACGCCGGGCCACAAACTTGATCTCTCCAGAATCCTCTGGTCTCACGTTGCACATGAGGAGAAAATGTTTGGTCCCTGAAACGAAAACATTCAAATTCAAATAGATTAAAATTGTATAGCATTTATAATCTTTCTGTAGGATAAGGGTGGGGCTGGTGCTGGTGCTGGTGTTCTGGGGATCGTGCACCTTCCTGGCGGATCTTGATGGTGCTGGTAGTTTGGATCCTCTCCCCGTTTTTGAACCACTCTCCAGGAACGTCCTCCACAGAGATCTCGCACATAAACACAGCGTTCTGGTCCTCCTGGATGTCCACATCCTCCAGGGGCTGCACGATCACGAGCTCACGCTCTGACCACAACAATTCAAACACAGAATCAAACAATTATATCCGAGGCAAACTCTGTTTTCCTTTATGTCAGCAAAACGACAAAAACACTACAAATTCAAAAGAAAGAGCTTTACTTTTGCTGAACAAAAACTAAATAACTGTTGTCATCATGTTTTATAAAGTGGATGGAACAGATTCAGTTTATTCCCAAAAGTCAAAGCAGATTTCCATTGGTTGGAAATAAATTGATGGGAAATCATTAAATCAATTACACATTCTCTAAATCCTTAAATCGTAAATTAAAGACTCGAGACTTACTAAATGAGAACCGCACTCTTGCAAATCTATAACTGCTTTTTAAATTTCAACTTTATTCTATTAACAATAAAAATCTTTCATTTGTCCCCACACACTTCATTCAACTATAGAAGATTAAAATGTTTAATTATTGTAATGGGATCACACTAAAAATATATGTTGCAACTTAGAGAATTATGATATGATAATAATAATGATAATAATAATAAAAAACTTATTATGGTACAGGTGGTTTTATGATGTTGCATTTATCACACTTCATTGTGTGTCTTAGTTATATTATCATATGAAAATGTGTCAACACATTGTTTGCATGAATGCTCAGTAAGGCCCACATCGAGTTAGCTCCGCCCACTCTAGCTCCGCCCACATAGGGTGGGGATAGTGGTGAGTCAAGTTAAGCCATCTACTCAGGCCTCTCTGTAAACACCTGTGTGAGGCCTGAGCTTCATTCATGGTAGGAGCATTGTGTGTTGTTGTTGTTGTTGTTGTTTGTTGTTGTCTTCTGTGCTTCCTGTGTCGTACTGTGTCCCACTGTGCTCCACCATGGAATCAGGTGTGTTTGCTAAACAGCACCTAGCTAACCTAATGTCACAGGAAACACAGGAACTGGCAAACTGCTAGCAACTGCTAGCACACAGGTGGCTAACGGCTAACAGCAAAGGCCTTACAGGTTTGTTGGTTATAGTTTGATTGTGTTTTATGTTATTTTGTTTTAATTCAATTTGTGTTCATGTATGCCTGCTGTCTTGGCTATGTCTCTCTGCCGTCTGCTTGTTGTAGTGTGGGATTTATAATTTATGTTTTCAGACCTTGCTAATCAGAAGAGTAACATGCATACGACCCCTTTAAAATCTTGCCTTTGCTCACACGTAATGGTGTAGCTTCAACTTTTCAACCACTAGAGGGTTGCAAGACACTTCTTGTGAGTCTAGGTTGAAGTTACTGGACTTTACCACTGCATCACACCAAAGTAATGGGTTGAAACCGAGGGGTAACCTCTGGTTGCAGAGGATGAAACACAATAGGCAGTGAAAAAACTTGGCCACTGGGGGTTGACTCCAAAAGGGAACAAATCCCCAATGTTAAATTGATCAACTTTACAGGTGAATGAAACATGTTTAAAGCCTGGTAAAGCCTACTTTTTTCAGGCTTGTTTTGATTTGATCGACATTTGAAATCGGGCATAATTAAGGGAGTGGCCTCTTGACTAAGAGCTGGGCCGACCTGACATGTGCCGTGGGTGAGGCGACGCCACCATGAGCCCACCCACAGCTCCGCGTGTGTTCCGCCTCTAAGCCCGTTTTTGAACCAACCAGGAACTAGGAGGAGTTAGGATTCGGCAAGATGGCGACGAGAGACACGCCCACAATTAGCCTCATAAGTACTCTGCAGAAACCAACGTGACGTCACAGACGCTACGTCCATCTTTATGTACAGTCTATGGTTGAAATATTGGAGACATTACCATAGACCTCCACGGTGCAGAATGTGGAGGCATCTCCAGCATCGCAAGTGAACAGACCAGAGTCGCTGACATGGCACTTCGTGATCTGTAGAAACCGTTTTCTGCCCATGGCATAAATGCGCATCTCCTTGCTCGGTTTCAGCTCAACCCCGTTCTGGAAGAATAGTGAGAGTGAGATTCCATTTTTTTTACACATTAATGCAGAGAACAATAAATTCAATACTTGCCTTGAACCATTTCGCATCAACACTGTGTCTGGACAGCTCACAGTCAATGGACATTGTTGATCCTTCCGGGAATCTCTGATTCTGCAGTTTACTGAAAACGGTCACTGGGGGCTCTGGTGGAAAGATGCTTTTTTAAATATCATACTTTTACAAAGATGAAATGGGATGTAAAATGTTACGGTTACGTAGTTTATGAATTTCATTTTGAAACATATCTATTGTCACAAGAAGCATTATTGTAGTTGATGAGCTATTTCAAATATATCTAATATGTAACTTTAAAGGTGCAGTGTGTAAGATTTCAGTCATTTTTGTCACTTAAATAACACCAAAAATATTACTAAACAATTCTATACGAACATCTTCACAAATTTATAATCGCCTAAATGTGTTCTTTTTTTCCATTACCCTTAAGGGAGCACATTCATATATATTTACATGAGGAGTGGCTCCTCTCTACGGGGGACGCAATTTTTTTTAAAGCAGTAAAAGTGGACTAACTAAACATCTTCGGAGTTTTAATGACAATTGAAATCTAGCACAGGTTCTCCTGCATGTTCAGAAGGGTGAGGGTGAGGTGATGGATACACCATGCAACTTCACCTCTAGATGACACCAAATCGTACACACTGCACCTTTAAGTTGTGTGGAGGAATTTACTGCAGTGACACATTCATCCGTAGCGTTTCCTCAGGTCAAAGCCATGATACATACCGAGTGACTTAGCATGGAGTGGATTATTTGGGTGAACTGGCCCCCGACTAAAGGCCTCACAGAGCCACCACTTTTCATAGGGTTGCACTCAGCTATTTTGCGTATGGAACATGAGCCTGGATGAAGGGAACAGTAGCCGTGTCGGCCCTCTGTTCTATTGTCACGCCTCCGCCGGCTGGCATCCAGTCTGGTCTGAGTGGATGACTTCAGCCGCCGGTCTGAAGTCGCAGCAAAATGAGTACTGTGGGATTTTGTGTTGACAGTACATCGGTGTACTGGACATATTTACAGAGTGGGAGGTGGAAGCATTAACTTGACTTTGTAAATTGGCCTTAACCTCCTGAGACCCAAGCTTTTGTTTGGAATGCATTTTTTATTTCCCCGCCTAAAACGTATATTAGCTAAACTCAAAGTGCACAAAGTAGTTTTTGCAAAAAATGATGATTTATCTTCATCTTCAATTCAACTGTCTACAATAAGTAGTTCTCGCTCAAATCAATGTCAGTCTCAGAGTTGTCTGTTGCCATGAGCAACTGTTCTGTTTTTGACAATGAAAGATTTTGTGTGATAAGACACAAAATCCACAATAGAGACAGATGGCTAATGTATAATGTAGTTATCTCGCTTACTTGCTATTCAATTCCCAGGTTGAACAAATGTAAAATTTACAAGAACTATTTCCACTTCTAAACTTTGCATTCCCATGTAAACATTTCCTTATTATTCTGACCACATGACACAATCAATAACACAGTGTATAGTCCTTGTGTCCTCAAACAAGTACTACATATTTACCGACATTTGAGTTTGCCACTAATGCAATCTATTTTCAAATTTTCATGCAATACAAAGCAACAGACGTTATTGTGCCTGAATATACTCATTTCAAACATGAAATTGGATTTGAACCTTGCCCATTTTTCTGTCAGGAGTGGCAGTTGAAGGTTTTTGCTGGTTTCCCCACCATCTTGTTTTCACTGAAATGGGTGTAATGTTGTCGTGTGACCACAAGATGGTGCGGGCAGCATTTCTGAATGTGGCCAATGGGTCAAAGTATAAAAAAAAAAAAAGAAGTATCATGGAGTTGAGAGGCAAAAATACAATGTCTGTATATGAGGACACAGGGTCTCAGGACTATGTAGATTGGCCTTAAAAGCAGAAATACCTGTGATTGACCCACCTTTGACCACAAGCTTTGCAGTCGTCCTCTGGTTCTCTACGCTGAACACAAAGCTGCCAGTGTCTTCCACCGCAAGGTGAGAGATGGTGAGGCTGTGGACTTGTCCGTTGGCCGACATACGGAAGTGACTTGTTGGCTTAAGCTTGACTCCGTTTCTCAGCCATGTGCCCGGGACGTTGGGATGAGAGAGCTCCACTTCAAAAGAGGCCGTTTCTCTCTCGGTGGTCATCACGTCCTTCAGGCCTCTCTTGATGGTGATCTTTCGCGCTGTGAGGAACATTTGAAAAGGTAGTCAGAGAGAGAGACAGAGAGAGAGAGAGAGAGAGAGAGAGAGAGAGAGAGAGCATGCTTTCACCATTTGAGCCAAATCGTACTAATCGTAATCAACTTAGTTGGTCCTTGTGTTGACAGGCCCCGCCCCCTCCACAAATTGCAGACAATCACATAACTTCATTATCAGAGTTAAAGGTGCAGTGTGTACGTTTTTGTCACTTCTATCTGTAGAAGTAGAATTACAAAACAACATTTTATAAATTAATGGTCACCCCGATGTATGACTTGCTTCTACATTACCCCAAAATGAACCCTTTAATGTATATTTACACCATGTTTTTACAGTGGCCCAGAGAATAATATCTTTTGAGTTTGAATGACAACTGAGGGTTTCCATAGGTGGGAGAATGGGAGGGGTAAGGTCATTGATGCAACATGCAACTTCACCAGTGGATGTCACAAAATCTTACACACTGTACCTTTAAAGTTTCTTTAAAGCACATGTGTCAAACTTGTGGCCCACGGGCCAAGTAGTGAAAATGAGTTTGACACCCCTGTTTTAAAGGATAAACAGTGGATTATAGTTTAAGGAAATTTAGCTTTGGTGTCACCTCTCTCAATACTTTTTGAAGCTCCACTACATAATGAATACATTCAGGTAAACAATAGTTTGGAGAAAGGTCATTTGTATAATACTGGCCCCAGTTGCACATATGGTGTCCATGCTCTGTTGCACAATGGACGTTGGCATTCACAGTAGCCTGGATCCAAACAATACAAGCTGGCACACGTCGATGACAGACGTATTTTAGGCATTTGAGTAGTGGGCTTTATAGAAAAGCCAGCTTTGAAACTGCCAACATTTCAGACTTATTCTAACTCAGACAATCATTCCCTGTGGAAAAAAGGGGCTGTTTATTTTGGAGACCTGATGACAACAACCTCGGTTTTGAAGGCCAGGGAGTAAATTTAGATGCAATGAGAGGAGATCCAAATTCATAGGAGGTACGAACGGCAGCCTGAAGTCCTGGCTTTCCCCCTGCCCACCCACGCCAGTGTTGAAAGAACAGCCTCTAATTTACCCACAGGCGTGTGGATCACAGGACTGAGAAATATAAGAGTTATGCGCAAAGAAGAAACAATCTTAATCGCTGGTTTTAATGTGTCAACATTGGTACGTTTCATGACATTAGGTGGAAACTTTGTTGACAAGAAACGTACACTCTGTTTACTAAATCTAGTTCTTGGACCTGAACAGTTGTTCGCGAAGCAGTGACTTTAAACTGTAATCGGCTTTGACGTAGATAATGAACTTCGTGTCTCCACGACAGAAACCCTGGTGTGAGACCCCTTGCTGTAAGACTATCACCTGTTGGTCGCCATCGTGTTCCAGTACAAATGCCAGCCTGGTCCCCAGACACTCGAATTACTCTTACTCAGTTAATTGAGCTTTGCTTTCACAAGGGGGCACCGATGGAGGTGGAGCCATGGTCAATAGTGGTAAACAAACAAGAACAGGGCATAGTGAGAACACGTGCACACTCACGTTCCACAGTTAGCTGGGCCTGCGTGCGGTCGTGGAGGGTTTCGCAGCTGTAGGTGCCCCGGTCGGACATGGACAGGTTGTGTATGGAGAGACTGTGCCTTCGGCCCCTGTGTTTCAGGGTGTACTTGGCTCCAGGGTGAATCAGCACCCCTTGCCTCATCCACTGCACCTCTTCTGAATCCACACTCACCTCCACCTCCAGAAGTGCCTCACTGTACTCTTCAGCAACAACAGGCATCATATGTGTGGTGAAGAGCACCTGTTCCTCTGAAAATGAATTCAGTCCATAACTTTACAGCAGCAAGCCACAGCCAGACAAGAGCAACAAACGGCACAGTGAAATACTGCTGGGCTACACTTGAAGTTCAGACGTAGAGGGCAAGCTCTGAGTAGTCTTGCCCCCTAATGTGTCACATACACCGAAAGCCCTGAGCCACTTGTCTCTGTCAGTTACCAGAGGAATTCTAACAGGAGAAGCTGTTAAGAGCAAGCTGTCAAAGATGCCTCCAACTATTTCAACTTCTCCGGGAGGGTCATTATTTATCATACGTGCTACCAATGGTTCACGTGGAATTCAACAGTCTCTTTTATGTTCACATTCACTCCAGTCCTGTCGATAATAGCCCATACTTAAAAAAAAAATATGGCAAGAAATAAGAGCTGATTAAATCGCTATTGAACGTTATAACTTCTGCCATTCGATACAAATACATATATAACTACAGTGTTAATGGATGTTACCTTGAACCTGGAGCTCTGCTTCTGAAACCAACCCCTCCGCATCAGCTGTCACTCTACCGCTATCTGAAACCATGCAGTTGTGGATGCAGAGCATGTGGCACAGTCCATTGCTCGAAATGACAGTGCGCTCATTCAGGGCTACTTGTTTGCCGCCAAGGCGCCACAGCAGCTGAGCGTCCTCCGGTGAGACCACGCACTTAAAAACTGCGTCTTCTCCCTCACGGACTGTGATGTTACGAAGCTCCGCTATGAATTCTACAATGCGAGGAGCTGAAGGCAAAGCATTCATTGGAATTAGTCGTATGTCTTTTGTAGAATTATGTCAAGATATCCCTTGGAGCGTGACTCTAACATACGAAGATTTGATCTTACTTACTTTCCACAGTGACAGTTGATGAGGTCTTGTCATCTGTGGACTCACAGGTATATTGTCCAGCATCTTCCTCCACCAGCTGGTGGATGCTGAAGCTCCGCTCTCGACCTTGCGCTCGTATGGTGTGCCGCCGGCTGGGCGAGATCTCTTGACCGTCTTTTAACCACTGTACATCTCCTTTGGGCTTGTTGATCTCACATCGTAGTGTCAGGCTACTGCCCTTCAGACACACAGTATTCTCCAGTGGTTTGATAAATTTCACCTTCATTTCTGATTCAAGAGATGTTAAATCAATGACACTGTACAGGTGTTCGCAGCAGGATAAAGGTTGCATTTTGATAAGGAGTGCCAAATACTTACCTTTGACTAAAAGACTAAAATACATCTCATCTGTGCTTATGTCACAGACGTATTCTCCAGAATCTGACAGCTGCAGCGGATTAATGGTGAGCTTGTGGGTATTACCCTCACTGGAAATGTGAATGTTATCCTGGTTCAGTAGCTGGCCATCTTTCAGCCACCGAGCATTAGCCCTTTCACGGCTCACAGCAGCACACATTGTAACACTCTCATTCTCGTAGGCTGAGATCTTGGTATGTTCTCCTTTATTCACAAACATGGCGGGTGGCTCTGTGGAAGATTACATGTGCCAAGAAGTTGCTCACGACACTCTTTTGCACACATGCAAAAAAAAAAAATACAATCTGAGCAAATGAAACATTTCGACTCACCTTGAACTTCAACAATCGTTATCAGTTTGTCATCAACGGCATCACACATGTATTTTCCAGAGTCCGAGGGCTGAAGTCCAGAGAGAACAAGCCTTCTCACAACGTCATGGCTGTCGATTTTGATACGCGGATCCGGTTTCAGTAGCTCACCATTCCATAACCACTGAACAGTGGCATTTGGCCGAGACACCTCGCACTCCAAAATAAGGTCGTCGCCTGCTACCAGGATGTGGTGCTCAGGGTTGCCTGAGTTTCCTATGATTTGCACTGGAGGCTCTGATCAAGGGACACAACGGCACCAGTCAGTGTTGCTCTGAATGCAGGTCCACATGACGAGAACTTAATATGTCTATATAATAATGATTACCTTTGACAGTGATATAGAAGACCATCTTATCATCCACTGCATCACAGGTGTACTCTCCTGAATCCTGGAGCCCAGCATTTAGGACAACCAGCGATCGGAACACCCCTTGCTCCTCAATACAGTATCGCTCAGTGCCGTCTATTAGCGTATTGTCTTTGAACCAGCTGACTAAAGCATCAGCTCTTGAGAGTTCACACACAAGGATAATATCATCTGAAACTAGGAACTGCTTTTCTGTTTTTGTCTCAGGTTTTCCAAGAATTTGCACAGGCAACTCTGAAATGAGCAAGAAGAGAATTCCTTTTGGAATATAGTCCAACAGAAATAGCACAGAGCCCTGACTTACAACAGGTAACAGCAAACTGAAATAACTGAGCCATTTAAAACTGGTTGCGCTATATAAACCTACCTATGAAGTTAATTGACCTCTGGCAATCACACTTTTAGTGTTGTCAAAATATTAGCATGAAGTACCGAGAAATATTTGGGTGATAAAAACCTACCTTGCACTTTCACCTGGAAATCCATCACATCATCCTTGGCATCGCAGACATATTGCCCTGCGTCGTTTACTGTCAGAGCGTGAATGGTTAACTGACGCATAACGCCATCCTCAAGAATGATGACATATCTGGAGTCCTCTACTTCTTCCCCATTTTTCTTCCAGGAGACCTCGGCATTTGATCTTGAAACTTCACAGTCGAGAACCAGAGTCTCTCCCACCAATTTCTCCACCCTACTCGCCATCTTCCTCGGACGGATGAAGCGAACAGGAGGCTCTGTGTAGTAGGAATTTAGTGTTAAAGATTCATCGACATTGACAGAGCAACATGTGTCATGGAGTTTTCCATACCTGCTATGTTTACAAAGAAGGTCACTGAATCATCTGCTGTGTCGCATACATATTCTGCAGAATCTTTGATTGTAGTTTCTGGTATGATGAGTCTTCGGTAAACGCCATCCACCTCTAGGATAAGGTTGTCATTCTCTTCCACTTCGAGTCCATCTCGATACCATCGCACCATGGCATTGGGCCGTGAGATCTCGCAGCTTAGTACCATCCTCTCTGATGTTTGTTGGCAAAGTTCCATTTGTGACTGACTTGGAGATAGGATTCTCACTGGAGGTTCTAGAAATGGACATTAATGAATGATAGCATTAATGTACTAGCACTGGCAAGGATCAATTGTGTGCAGATTGTACCTGTAATACTCAGGTGAAAGAATATTGAGTCGTCAGCTGTGTCACAGACATATTCTCCAGAATCGTCGACTCCACTCGAAATTATTTTCAGTCGTCTGTAAGGGCCTTCAATCTTGAGTTTGATGTTCTCACTGTCCTGCAGCTTCTGTCCATCTTTGTACCAGTTGACAACACTATTTGCACGAGATAGCTCGCAGCTCAAAATAATTTCATCCAGGACATGGCGGTCAAGGTGGACATCCTCCTTTGGGTAGACTATCATCACGGGAGGTTCTGTAGAAGAAGAAAACGGTTTAAGTGTGTATAATAAAATACTTTATTTTAAAATCAGATTTAGATTTTTTTTTTTTACCTCTTATGGTAACCTTGAAGACTAAGACGTGGTCTCCCGCTCGGCATGTGTATGTCCCTGTATCAGACAGTTGGGCTGAGTGTATAGTCAGAACTCTTCTGGTGTGGTCTGCTTGCATCTTAACATTATCACTTGGTTGCAGCTCAATTCCGTCTTTATACCACTGGACAACACCGTCAGGCCTTGAGGTGTCACATGAGAGAACAAGCTGCTCTTTTTCCACAACATTCTTGAAAAGCTCCCCCTCAGGAATATCCTCAAATGTTAGCGATGGTACTGCAGGAGACAGCAAGAAAGTAAATTAGTTATTTCTTGAAGACAGCATTCTTCACTTCAGCTCATGCATTTAGTAGCTGTCACAGCTTAAACATGCTGACATCAAGCTTCGCTACATAAATGACAACTCTTGGTCGACATCCATGGATGTTACTCCATGTCGAGAGGCAAACAATAAATCAACTGAAGCAGTGCTGTGCTGGTAGAAACGTGTAAACGAATAACTGAAAAAATGTCATGCCATTTTGTTCCAACGCTGATTTGAATTGTGAGGTATATGTAAGAGAAAGAAAACATATAATGAAGTTAGCATGTTAAGGAGGAAATAAACTGGGATAAAAGGGATGATAGAGTGACTTCTAACCAAGAAGAAGCTAAGAATATCACCTTTCACCCCCGCACAGATATCCACAACAGTTGACTCATCATTAGTTTTACTGTTGTACACCCCAGAGTGTGACGATGAGACCGACTCCATAGCAAGAGTCCTCTCACTGGCCTCAGAGTCAACGTCTATTCCCGGTTTTGGTGAGAGTTTTAATCCATCCTCATTGGGGCAGGTCTGGTTCGCAGGGTCAGAGATCACACACTGCAGTTTGGTCAGGCTGTCTGTCTCAACACATCTGTTCCTCTTAGCCTCTAGAACAGCTGAGAATCAAATGGGAGCTATAGGAATTTCAATCCATTCAACAGTAACCAGATAGTGATCAGATTTACAATGGTATCTTTACGTGCTAAAGAATATTCAACTCCAGATTTGACCAAGAGCAGGTCTGTGGGGTTTGTGCCAAAACACGTTTTTCAAATACAGAAAATGTGAAGAACAGAATAGATCGGTGAAAAATTCTCTCCATCCTACAGTAGGTGGCAACACAGGTGTAACACAGTAAGATATCCGGAGTATTGTGGACATGAAAAACACAAGTCAGTATCCCAAAACTGTCATGCAAACCTGTAGCAAAGATTTTACCTGTTGTAAGTATGCATCCAGCTTTATAAAGCAAAATAATCATTTCATCAGAAGATTTAAAAGCCTTTAAAGTCTTCAAAGTCTCTATTTTTGGTATATGCCAATTCTTCAAATTAATATCTGACTATATCTGTCAGAGCTATTGGGTTATCTGGATGCTGTTCCTTACTGCAACTACAATTGATGAGCTTGCCTTTAAGTTGCAAGCTATAAACCAAAAACAATGTACACAATTCACATAAAGTACATGTTGCCTTAAAATATTTTAAAATGTTGTCAGCTTGTGTTGTTGGATTAGCCGAGTATCAATATAAAAAAGTTAGTTGTACTGATAAAGCTCAAAACACTTAGATCACCTGTAACATCCACCTTGAATTCTGTTGGGTCGTCTGTGGCCTCAGAGCCACACAGCCCAGAGAGTCTGACCTCTGCTGAATGTATAACAAGCCCTCTGAGATTCCCTGCACATTCAATCTCATATTGACTCTTTTCGTGCGGCTGTTCTCCGTCCTCGTACCGATAGACTTGGGCAGTCGACTCTGCTGCTTCACGCTGCAGCTTAATTGGGTGGCACGCCTCGGTAAATGTGTTGCTTGCAATCTCTGGCAGCGCTGAGATCCTCACAGGAGGAGCTGTATTGTAAGAGCAATGCATAACACTGCAGTTAAGCTGTCAGAGGGCGGTGTCATTCAAGAGGTTTTCAAATATGAAACCTTTTCAGGACATTTTAGTTTACAGCTGAGGGAAAGAATAAAGGTTATTATTTTTTGAAAGTTCAAAGTCAATATGAGCAAACCACCTTCGACATCCACCTGGAATGTCACTACATCATCTGCAAGGTTACAGCTGTAAAGGCCGGAGTCAGAGGCCTTTGCGGAATGAACCATTAATTTTCTGAGGGTGCCGTCTCTTTTCATATCGAGGCCCGTTTTGCAAAATAGCTCCACACCATCTTTAAACCAGGAGACCTGGGAAACAGGCTCCGATACCTCACACTGGAGGATAATTGGAAAACCAACTGCAATCCGCTTGTATCTCTCAGATGGGGAGATTGACATGATCTGTGGTGATCGGCCTAAGAGAAGGAAACGACAAAGGTTTTGAATAAGAGGTGAAGTCAGGGTCAGTGGACAGAGCACACTGCCCTGGCCAAGATGGACGTTGTATGGGCAGTAAGACAGAAGAAGATGGTAAAGGCAGAAACAAATCACCTTTTATGTCCACTTTAAATGTGACGCTGTCATCTGACATTGAGCATTCATAGGTTCCAGCATGTTTGACTTCAGCAGCATAGATGACTAGTGTTCTTGTCAGACCATCTGACGTTAGTTCTACATTGTTCTGGGGCAGGAGTTGCATCCCATCCTTGTACCACTCCACAGGAATGGAAGGATCATGAGCTAGCCTGCAGCTGAGGACAATGGGATCACCTTCTTGGATGGATTTGCTCCTTTCAGTCTCTTGGATCTCAGTGAATTTCACAGGTTGAGCTATGGGTTTCAGATATTGAAGAAAGAGTGTCCACATAAGCTTTGTAATGTCACAGTAAGTCCTTGAAGTTAAGTTATTAAGTTAGAAACTTTTTAGAAAAGAAGATAGAAACTACAACTTTAACCAATGCAAAAAGGTGGCACAGTTCCTCCAGCACAAAGCAAACATAGAACATCACATGAAACAGACACAGCATAGACGGTAAGTAAAACAAATGATACAAAGAGCCAAACAGCATGTATCAAGACAGGACATTTCAGTTACTGACACTGACATCAGACACACACAAAAAAACAGGGAAGACGCAAACACCAAAAGACACTGTATGTAGGTGGTGAAGGAGCATGATTATAAGTCATTGGAAATGGAATAGCTTTCTGAAGTTATTGGACATGCATTACAAGAAAATGAATTGTGAAGCAGAATGTTTAATAATGTTTTGAAAGAGCACATATCCTATGTTATTGTATTGTTAGTTAAAGAATGTCCGTGATTCTGACCATTATCTGTTAGATGAACAGACTGGCTTAATCAACCTAACTGCTGTTACAGTTAGTTGGCAGTGCAAGACAGTGAAAGCACCACAGATTGCCAGCGCAACACCTTCCACTTTCACAGCAAACGCAACATTATCACTTGTAGACTCACAGCGGGTTACATCAATGTGAGCCTGCTCGGCTGATGGTACAAATAGACTTGTCAATTTTCCCTCAGACTGGATTTCTACTCCACTTTGAGGTGGGAGCAGCTCTGTCTCGTCCGTGGACCAATTGACTTGTCCAGTGGGCTCTGACGACTCGTGTTGTTGAGCAACAGGACAGTCCGCCGTGATTGTCTCTGTTTGGTCTGCCTCATAGGAGGCTGGGACCTTTGGAGGTGGAGCTACAGGATTGAACGTGAAATAGAATGGGTCAAAACAGTATTCAAGCAGTTTGAATTAGTATAGATTAAACAGCAAATATGATTTGAAGGAAATATATGTTGGATTATGATGGGCATCAATATATTTTCTTCCAATTTTGGCTTTGGAATATTGGTTTGGATGACAAGGGTCCCTCTTGTAGAGACAAATCAACAATATAGCCTTGTTATATTGATAGAAAGGGTAATTCATTATAATACATCTCAAAATACATATTTACTGTTTCAGTCTGGTTTAATACAAATACCAGTGTCTGGTGAGATTAGGTTTGTTTTACTGAAAAATCAAACCTCTTAATGAAATTAAGCAACTCACTGATTTAATGGTAGACGCTCATAATCAAAGCTTCTTATACACCACTTCTATTTCCCTGTATATGGTGATTTGTTAAAAGCTGTAGGTTGATTAAGCCTTTCCTGTCTGTCACAATGGAGGTTTATCTTGAAATTAATAAGTGGGACCAATGGAAGCCATCCGTTTCCTACATACTCTAACAACAGGTTAATGAAATTCCTTAGAACATACGGAACTATGCCTCCACAAAATACAAATGACATGTTTCGTCAAACATTTGATAATCATGCAATTCATACTTTTGTTTAAATATAGCAATATAATGTAAATGTAATATAATGTAAATTTCAATATAAATAACCCTGCATAAAGTAAAAGAGAACATATTTACCAATGTCAAATCACTCAGGACCCATCATTTAGATGTAAAGTTTGACCTTGCCAAGTGATTAGCTAAAAAGTAATTTCATCATTAGGTAAAAAGATTTAGAGGCGTCGTGCCAATTTGTATTTTGACTTGAAAGCAGGTGAGAAGAGAAGAGTCTGTCATCTTTCACTTACATGCAAGGCTTTGAACTAACATTAACCATTAAACATTAAAAAAAACAATTTAAAACTGACAAAAAAACAGCTGTTGTCACCTTGAACATCCACATGAAACTGTACTTCATCCTCTGTGGTCTTGCAGCTGTACATCCCTGCATCAGAGGGCATCACTGATTGGACAGCCAGTGTACGTACAGAACCTTTGGCCACCATGTCTTGTCCACTGGCTTCATGTAGTTGTACTCCATCCTTGTACCAAGTAACTTCGGCATTAGGGTCTGATACCTCACACTGGAGTACCATGAGTTCACCAGCGTCGAGAGACTTGTTTCTCTCGGCTTCACAAAGAGTTGTGATTTTCACAGGCGGAGCTGGGAATGTATAAAATAACACCAAGAGAAGGTTGCGTCACTGATTGACTCCAACAAAGGTTATGCTTCACACAACAAGAGCAAAATATCCAATCAATATTAGTCATGCCAACAAATCCTAAAAGTTATAAGAGGTCACAAAAGGTCTGTCTGTGTTATTAGTAATCTAACAAGAGTGTCTTTGGTTAGACTGCAGATAACTTGACATTCAAGTTAGAAGAGAAACTAAACTCTTTGTCCAATTTTAGTGTTCCTGACACATTACCCAACATTAAGGTTTTGTAAAATTTGATATATGTAAAGATAAAATGAAAAACTAAAAATTCCAAGGATTGCAAAAATGCAATCTTAATTTTTCACAAAGTCAACATTGTGCCCATTCATGTTGTTTGGTAATGCTAACCATTGAAATCACCTTCAACAGCCACCTTATTTGCAGTAAGACTGTCGGTCCAGTGACTGTCACATGTCCTTGATAGATAGATGTCCTCTGATTGGACCATCGAGGTCGGCTTAATATAGTAGGGCTCAGCAAATTCAGAGGATAATCGTATCGTAGAGTCGACTGTGTCTTCCATTTGGTCCCCTGTGGCCTCCAAGGTGTCAGGACTCCCTGTTTGAATTGCTGAGTCCTGCATTGAGGGATTTGTCACCTCTAAGGATTTGGGGACTGCATGTCCTGTATGAGAAAGGTCATACAGTTTATCACATGTAAAGCCTTGAAAGTTATCCTTCTCCATTTGGATAGGTTCTGTCAAGTCCAACAATCGGGTAGACGTGATGTTTAGGAAGTCACTGATCTTCTCCGACTGGGGCGTCATTGTCTGGAGGGATCTGCTCAGTCGCATAGGCTGCTTAGCTGCAACACAGTTACTGTGGTCTTCTGAAGGCACAGTTTCAATCTGTAAACTGTCAAGGGACATCTCTGACATGAAAGCTGACATCTGTGGGGAGCTACTGAGCTCTTCTGATTGGTTAGTTGATGTCTTTAAACATTTGGAAAGCTCCTCAGATAAATCAGTTATTGAATGTAAGGATGTAAAAGGCTTCTCTGATTGGATAGTAGAAATATTTTGGGTGGTGGTGAACTCCACCGATTGGACAGTTGCAGCCTTTAAGGTAATGAAAGGGTTCCCGGACTGGACAGTCGAGGTATGTTGAGATGTAATATGTTCCTCTGATTGGACAGCTTCATCTTGACTGAAAGTAAATGGCTCCTCTGACTGGATGGTTTCATCACGAATAACAGTACATGGCTCCTCTGACTGGATGGTTTCATCACGAATAACAGTACATGGCTCCTCTGATTGAGTAGTTGTGCACTGTAAAGATTTTAAGGGCTTCACTGATTGAACAGTTGCAGCATGTAAGGGTGTAACAAATTCTGATTGGAGAGCTGCAGTATAACAAGATGTAAACACATCATTAGATTTAGTTGTTGCACATGGCAAGGACTTAACGGACTTCTCTGATTGAGCTGCCGCAGTAGGCAAGGGTGTAAACATCTCCTCTGCTTGAACAGTTGCATCATGTGACAATGTAAACTGCTCGTCTGACTTGACATTTGTAGAGTGTATGCTTATAAAGGGCTCATCAGGTAGCATAGTTGCACGTTCTGAGGCTTTTAATTGTGTCTGTGAGAGGACATTTGCATTATCCAAAGTTGTTAATGTCTCTGCAGATTTGAAATCTGCAGTTTTTAAGGTGTTACCGAGCAAGTCTGAAGACTGAATTTGGTCATTTATGTGTTTAGACTGGGCAGTTGACGTTTGCTGGAAGCTCCTTTCCTTTGACTTGATGGGTGGCTTGAGTATTGTCCTTTGTGTCTTCTCTAATTCACCAGTAGCAGTGTTTAGATGGTTGCCTGTCTCGACATCCCTCTGCAGGATTTGATCAAACTCTTCAGATCGACCTTCTGCATCCTGTATACAGTGACTTGATCCCTCATCCTTCAGTTCTGTGGACTGCTGAGAGTCATGGTCTGTGTCAGATTGCATTTGGTTTGGCCGTGCAGAGACAGACTGAACTGGTGGTTGTCCACTTGTTTCTTGCTTGTTGGAAAGTTCCTTTGACTCTTCAGTTTTTATTCTGTCAGTCGTATGTTCATATGTTACTTTAGGAATTGCCTTATGCCTGGAATGGTCTTCACATATCTGAGTATCTCCACTCTTCCCACCAAAGATGTCATTATTCCATTGGGACGATTTCCTGATATCTTCAACAGCACAACGCTCTTCGGTGGACTTCCTCTTCACTGGGTCAGAAGAAAACCTTGGCGATGTAGCTATAAGCATTGTGATGTACACAAAGAAAGGTTTTCAGTGGATGATGGTCTCAAAATGTCTTCTCATAACATCAATTTTGCATCAGTGTGGGTTAGCATGGTGTTATGGGATAATCCATTGCAAAGACAAATAAGAAAGACGACCAGGTTTGGTCTGAGATTGAGCTCCTACTGAATAGTTCCCCCTTCAACTGACTTCTCGTATTGATTAACATTGGCCTGTGCTCTAACACCTTAAAAACTTAAAATGTATAACCGTTTTCCTCTCTTTTTGGTAAGAGTTCATTGTCCTTGCAACGGGGAGTGGTTCAGGGCAGCAATGTGAATGGGGGGAATCTGGTGATGAATAAGATATAAGATGGACTCAAAGAGTTGTAAGTTGCTTGTTACAAGCAAAGATGGCTGTTAAATGAAGAATAAACCGACAAACACAACATATATATTAGTCCAATGAGCAGCTACTCTGCTCCCAATCACCCACATATTCCATTAAGATGACGTGAGACCAAAGATGATAATGTAACAACAAGCAAATGTGAAATATTACAGATGCCTCGGATGATTGAGCTAAAGAAATGAGTGGCATTTATGCGTTGGGTTAAAAATGGATGACTGATGTTGAAATATATCAAATCACCTTTGACATCCACTGTGTATTGGGCAGATGCTTCAGCTATCTCACCAATTTCATCAGCATAGTGACACTGCTCTGCTGTTTGGACAAAGCCAAAGAGAAAACAATAAGCTTCAAATACGTGGCTAATATCTTGATTCTTAATTATGCAAGTACATTGGGGAAAACCACCTTTCTCGTCCACATTGAACTGTGCATCATGTGACGTTTCGCCGCCAACACCCTCATCACCAGTAATGTCGTATGGCTCTGGGGGTAAGGTTTTGCTGCTGCTGCTTTGTGAATCGCACTCAGCCTCTCTTTTGGGGTAGATAGGGGTTCCATCTTTGTACCAACACGCTTTGGCAATGGGATCTGAAATCTCAAATTGCTGAACAATGGGGCAGTACTCTTCAGCAGACTTGATCCTCTCAACAACAGGCTCAAGCTGGTGTGTTGGAGATGGCACTACAGACAATTGGGATATTAGAACAATAACTTCAAAGACACTATCACAGATATCAGCTCTGCATTGAAGCAGTAAGACAACGACAAACAGCTACATAAGACGTTAGAAAACAAAAAGTCACCTTGATTTTTTACTATTACTTGGGCAACATCATCTGCTTTTGCACAATAGTATGCTCCAGAAATTGAAGGATGGGTTGGCTCAATTACAAGGGTCTTCTCCATGGCTTCTGTTTCATTATCAGCTTTTCTTTTAGGATCATGTTCTTTATTCCTCTGCCACGACTCATGCCCAGCAACGTTTGAAGTTTCACATGTTGGTTCAGCAGGACTGGCCTCCTCACATGACCCCATCTCCACTAGGTCTACTGATGGCGACAGCGATGGAGCTAAAGATGATTATTCATATAATAATTGAGGACTCAAATGTGCATTTTTAGTTGAAGACAGCAGTTACTGGTTTCCCCACACAGGAGATGTAATCAGTTATATTGCAAACCACTTGAATTCCACTCAAGGCAATAATGGTGTTTTCAATTTGATATTAAATATTAATTTAACACACAAAGACAATCACAACATCACACATAATACAACATAAACACAGACAGACATACAGTATACAGATATTATATCAGAGGTCACATCTAATTTCCAAGAAGGCCTAGAATTTTCTGTTCAGAAATTTGAATAAAATTCACCTTGAGTGTCCATAGTGGTGTGGATAGTGACATCAGGGGTTTCACAGCTGTATAGCTCTGAGAGCAAGAGCTCAGAGGATGGGATAATAAGGTTCCTCATTGTGGCAGTTCTCTGTATATCCCAATCGTTCTGTGGGAGGGGCCTTACACCATCTTTATACCCGCAGACGAGCCCAGAGGAGTCTGCAACCTCATATTCCAGCTCCAAAGCTTTGTCTGCTTCAAGTAGCTTGCCTCTCTCAACGTCAAAGATAGTAGAGCACGTCACGGGTATAGCTAGCATTGGGAATTCAGGACAGCTAAATAAAATCAAGACTGTGGAATGGATACCTCACAATAATGTAACTGCAGAGCAGAAGATGAAAGGGCTTTGCAGACTTTCAATTCAGGGAGAGCCACAGCAGTTGCAAAACAAACGATCATAAATAGTAATCACCTGGTGTGTTAACAGTTCTGTAAGCTCATGAGCGCGAAGCACTCTTTCAAATCACACAGATGTAGAAGCAGGGATTATTAGTGGCATCTAAAAAGAGGGGGTGGGATTACGAAATAAACACATAAGATATAAAGTGAAAAGTCACCTTTGATCTCCACTTGGAACTCCATGGTATCGTCCAGTGTTGTGCATCTGTACACACCGCAGTGGCACAACTCTGCAGACTGAACAACTAATGTCCTTGTGTTGCCCTCTGAGTGGAGCTCAGTTGGAGCGTTTGAAATGAGTTGGGTTTCATCCTTGTACCAGCAAACGTGGGCTTCAGGGTCTGACACCACACACTGGAGTACCAGAGGGCAGCCTGCTTCAATCAACTTGGTCCTCATTTCCTCAGGAATCTCTGAGAACTTCACGGGTGGAGCTATAGATATGTTTAGACCTCATGTCAGTTGCTTGATTATTCATCAAAATGTATTTGCTGACAAATACACATGCTGTTATGCAATGACATAAGCTTAGCTGCAAGTGTTACAAGAAGAAAGGCCATATATGAAGTTAGTTGCTTTGACAAAGAGGAGCTTGTTAACGCCAAACCGCTTAAATGAAATCACCTTTTATGTCCACATTAAACGTGATGGCGTCACCCTTTGTCTTGCAGCAGTACACCCCAGAGTGGAAGAATTCTGCTGAATGCACAGTCAGCATTCTTCTCAGTCCGTCAGCTACAATATCTAGGCCATTTTCAGGATGGAGCTTTGACCCTTCTTTGTACCAGCACACCAGGGCAGAGGGATCTGACAGTTCGCATTGTAAAGCAATCGGGCAGCCTTTTGGGATGGTTTTGTGCCTCTCAGATTCTGGAATTGCTGAAAACCTCACAGGTGGGGCTAAGGGTAGTTAAATATTTTAAATGTCAATCTTTTAATGAGGAAAATATATTATAATTAAGAAAGAAAGACATTGGGGTAAACGACTTGATAAAGATGGTAGTACAGACCCCAGTAGGAACACTTTAGGAAACTCCACTTACCCTCTACCTCCACGTTGAACCTGATGACGTCATCAATGGCATCACAGCAGTACACTCCGGAGTGTGAGAACTCTGCTGACTGGATGACAATTCTTCTCATGGTGCCCTCAGATTGAATGTGAAGACCCTCCTCTGTGTGCACTTCCACCCCGTTCTTATACCAGTGAACTGGAGCCGCGGGGTCCGACAGTTCACAGTAGAGCACAATGGGGTTACCAACTTCTACAAATTTGTTCCGATCCATTTCTGACAGTGGTGAAAACTTGACAAGAGGAGCTACAAGCATAAAAACAATGAGAGCTTTAACTAAAACTAACAATTGAGCAGAGGCCATCTTGTATGGTTGAGGTTAAACTATGACAGAACCAACAAATACCTTGAATGTACAGTGCTGCAGAATCTCGGATGCCATACGCAATAAATGTAATCTCAGCCCCGTTGTCTGTATCACGTACTCCTCGAATGCGAAGCGATTGGTGCGTCCGTGAGCGACGCATGGAGAATCGCTCATCCTCCTGAAGCTGAGTACCATTTGAAAACCAGGTACCAATGACTGAGGCAGATAGCTCAATGGAGAAGACGGCATCTTGTCCCTCGGGCACCAAGGCGTCCTGTAAGGGAGCTTGTATTCTGGCCACTGGAACTATGAAATTAAAATTTATGTAGAAGTAGTAGCAATGAATAAATAGCACAGCAGTTATTTTGGTAAAAACAGACTTACCCAAGTGAACGGTTCGAGGGAACTCAACATTGTTGCTTTTTCCGTATTTGTTCACGCTGCATATACGAAACCGATAGTCGGCCTCACACGGCACACTGTCACCAAGGATCTCCACAGATGTTGCAGAATCAGTGGTCAGACACTGTAGCCATTCTTGTGAGCCCGTTCCTACTTCCTGTCGTTCGAGTACATATCCAGATGGAGGGTTCTTTCTTGCGTCTTGAGCAGGAACCCATGATAAAAGAGCTGCATTTGCATGCTCTGTGTTTATCTGCACCCCCACTGGACAACTGGGAGGACAATGTCTGGCAGCTGAATCAAGAAAAGTCCATTAGGCATCAACAAACCTTTCAAAATAAATGTTTGAGTTGATCGATCTCAAATGTGACAAAACAATCTTCAATAATTGTAATGTTTACCACATTTTGAACAAATATTCCATTCACTTGAAATTATATTTATTTAATTTCTACATGGCCCTACCTTTCACTCTTAGCTGAGAAGAAGTCTTGGACCTTCCAACCAAGAAAGTCACAAGGCCGGCATCCTCGGGCATTGAATTGACAAAAACTAGAATGTGAGTTCGACCGAAAGACTTCAGGATGGTCTGATGGGTTTCCCGCAGCTCCGTGCCATCTTTGTACCAGTGTATGTCCATTTCTTCCTTTTCCACTTCAACACAGAATGCAGCATTTTCACCCTCCAGAACGTCCACTTTCCTGGGAAGCTTCCGCAGTATTGTCCCTGCAGGAAGACATTGATGGATGTTACCAGTATAAAGATTTAAATCATCTATATATCAACAAGTTTTACATATTGGTACTTCATTTACAAGAAGGGCAATTAGTCTATGGGCAACTCAAACTGATCTTTATTGGCACTGCAATGCTTTACCACCAAAGAAATCTTGGGAAAGATCACAGCTTAGGGGAAAACAACTAAGATCATAGGGTTCAACTATGAATAAGATTATATTCAAGGATAAAAAATACTTTAAAGTCTTTGGGATACGTTCCTTGTCAAGCCTTTCTTGATCCATCCAGCTACCGCCCTCGACAGCTTCTTAGCTATTGTAATGATTTCTATTTCTGTGAATGTCCTTGACAGACAATGGCCATTATTCCTCCACCACGTTATCATGTGTTGTTTTGGCAGCAGTTACCACTTTGGCACCAGCTATGTTTTCTGATTTACACTTCTAAAACAAATCTCCAAACACAAGCACCAGACAATATCGCTATGATCGACAATGATCTGCCTTTCATCTCTTGTATTGAAGAGGAAAGGATAATTTTGCGTGTGTTGAAAGTTAGCATTGAATTGTAGCACTTTGATAATGATGAACCTGGTGTACCTTTAACAGCCACCTCGGCGATACTTCTCCCCCCATCTGGCATCTCACAGAGGTAAATCCCATCATCATCGACTCCGATGTCACGGATAGTTAGTCGTCTCTTTGTTCCCCACTCCTCCATTCCATATTTGGCCCCTGGCTGCAGCCGTCGGTCTTCAAGATACCACGTGATGGGAACGGAGTCTTCCGGGACTTCACACTCGAGAATAGCCAAATCCCGTTCCCATACCTCGAGATCAATGAGGGGCTGCTTGAACCGCACAGGTGGCTCTGAGCCCAAGGAGGAAGAAGAACATGGGTTTGATTAAGTCAATTATTCCAGTGTGACAGAAACAGACTTGTGGTATTCACTTATACACCTGTCTTGGGCAGTTTCAGCCCAACTGGTTCCCAGCTTTTCCCTGTAAACACTGTAAACTGAATTATATTTGTTGGTAAATTCCAGTGACGCAAACAAAACGAGTAAAATTATGAGACAAGCAGCTTATTTAGTTTAAGAGTGAAAAGGACAAACACTCAGTTTCAGGTGTTAGATAAACATAAGAATGTGGACTATATTTAGTTTTCTCTGTGCAAAGTTAATCATGTCCATGTTGTATTGTTTTAACACATCAAACTTAATACAATGACAACTGATGAAATGTTTATATTTTGTCCATTTCAAATTTTCTGATGGTGTCAAATGTTGGACTTCGCTGAGCCATGTGAGAGAAACACAATCTCCATCCCATAGAGTTTGATCACATGGATGCCTACTAGAACTTCCACAAATAACGTACATTGCCCATTGGAATCCTCTTCAGATCATGGTGCGACATTTCCACCTTGCAGGCTTACTGACCTCTCCTTCTAAATCCAACAGTGTGATGATGTAATTCTCTCAGTTTTTCAGACGTTAGACTGCTTCTTTAAAGCTACTCCGATATGTTTGTAAATGAGCAAATCTAGCAAATGTGCTCTCGAGGGTTTGTATTTTGTGTTACTGCTGACATGTCATCAACATCATCAGCCCTATGTGTGTAGCAACCAAGAGTGTAATAACAACCAATAAAGTAATACTTGTCAATAACGTAATTATTTTGGCCATTTGAAATGTAATAAAGCCAATTACAAAATAACATACCAAAAATATAATACAATGTTTGAGCCAATGACGCACTAACATTTTGCCATTATTGACTGGTTATGATGTTATTGGCCTAACATTAAAAAAAAATGTAATAACTGCTGCCAATAATGTAATAACTAATATTAATATATTATTGGCACAATGTTAGTATGTTATTGGCTCAAACATTTCATTACATAATTGGCAAATTATTACATTATTGGCAGGATTTACTTTACCTGCTATTATCATGTTTCTAATTGCTACATATATGAAAAACTATTCTGGGAAATATCTTAGTCACTTTTATCACGGTGTACAATCATTGAAATGTTAACTTTTACATTTGCCCAGACTCTCTGGCCTCACCGCAATATATGTTCTCAAAGAATCTCGTATGAGATACTTTATCTCTCTGACATCATCACAGCACCGAGTGAATAGAAATCTGATTCCAGAACTTGCGTCACGCCCTGACTGATCCTGGCCCTTACTCACTGAAAAAGTATCCCATGCTGAAGCAGTGTCACCACTGACTCTTAAAGTTGCACCTAACTAATACCAATCTTGACTTACCCTTTACTGAGAGGTGTACGGCACTGATGGTTTGCCCGGCAGTGTTTGACGCAGCACAAACATACACTCCGTTATCCTTTTGCTTACAGTACAGAACTTTGAGTGTGAAGTATCCTTCTCTGTCCTCGTATAACAAATAACGCCTTCCTGAAAGTATCAATCGACCATCTTTCCTCCAGATGATCTCTGGTTTGGGTTTACCAGTCACAAAGCAGCGGAATTTGGCGTGTTTGCCCTCTGTCACTGCAAACATCTTCACTTTGGTTGACTTGGTCATGGAGTCGTCTTTGAGTCGGTTGGGCACTTGCCTACCAATCCTCTGTTTCCCCTGGTGGGCTTTCCAGTGGCCGTTTGTGTAGCCATTACGATTCCCCTCTTCCTCGTGTCCTGGGCCTGCGTCAACCAGCAGCACAGCTCCTGCCAGGGACTCCCCAAACTCGTTCCTGGCTTTGCAAGTGTAAACTCCACCATCTGGTGCGCGTGTCTTGAAGATCTTGAGCTGGAACCATCCACCGTCCTGGTAGCCCACACTGAAATGTGTGCTCTCAAATATTTCATGGAGTTTCCTGCCGTCTTTTTCCCAAACAACTTCCGGCCGTGGGTTTCCCCAGAGCTTACACGAGAATACAGCATCTTCCCCTCGACCTGCACGAGTCGAGAGCGGCTTTATGAGGAACCGTGGCTTGTTCTCCTCTCGGAGCTCCATCTCCTGGGCCTCACCCTCCACATTCAGTGTGGCCGCCGCATATGTCTCCCCGATGCTGTTCTTTGCTTTGCAGATGTACTGTCCGCTGTCTTCCATCGTCACTGCTGAAATGATGAGGTTGTAAACATTCCCATCCTCAAAGACCCTGTATCGTCCTTGGGGGTCGATCTTCTCATTGTTGCGCTCCCAGATGACCGCCGGGCGTGGATCACCACCGATCTGACACTTCAGAACTGCATCAGTCCCGCTTTGTACCGCCACAGGTCTCGGGTAGGCCAGGAAACGTGGTGCACCGCCGAACACATCCATCTCTGCTTCTCTGTTAGCTTGACTTCACCTTTAGCAGAGCAGGAGTGTCTGTTGAGATGATGGTCCAACTTCTGCACAGCGAGTCTCTGAAAGAAATTAATAAGAAATGGATCACTTTAATATCAGTGTGTTTTTTTATTAAAAATTTGACTAATTTAGTGAAGTCATAAATATGTTTTTACCCCTTTCCTCCTGTAAAAAGGAAATGAACAGCCATTAGCCGGAAGGGAAGTGGAACTTCCATCAGTAGAACACTCAACCTCTGCCCCTTTGGCATGCATGTGTTTCAGCACAAATGACTGGAATGAAGATTAGCGCTAATTTAATTACATCTGTCTGCAGAGAAAAACACTGGCTAGTAGCATGGGGTGGGGGGGGGGCAGCCCAGTCCTGTTGCAACAGCAGTCACAACACATAGGGAAGTACAGCTGGTGCTGTATTTCAATGGGAAAGACCTTAATATAGCTGGTCCTAAATATAGATCCGCAGTAGAGTGTGTGTGTGTGTCAGGTATCACAAAGACCACTCTGAGGCCGCATGCTCACACAAACACTGGCAGAAATCACAGTCTGCCCACCCAAGAGACGCCACTGTGGAAATATGCTGAGCCACCATCGCACCCTTTGTTGGCAGCTCGGATTTGAAGATGCTTCTTGAAATGTTATTATTCTCACATGTTTTATTCTGAAAATCCATTGTATAATACCGTATACCCCGCCCCCCCCCCGCCCTCTCTCTCACTCTGAAAATAATACTTTTCTTTATTTGTAGAATTTTACTTTTCACCCAAAACTGTTAATTGCGGAGTAATATATGACTTAATCATTTTTGATGTATCAAAGAAAATTGTTTAAAGTTTCTGGAGTCAAGATTGTGTTTTTAACACAATAATGCCATTTAGCTGTCAATGACAGCATTAAATGATATTAGAAACTAGTACACCCGATATACGATATGATTTTAATGCTTATAATTCTACCACAATATTTGTTTTATTACAATCAAACCTGTATTTATTTATTTTTCCCCAAACGTTTTGATCCTTCTTTGTTTTGCATGTCGATTCAGAATACAATTCTTAAGTGTTCAATGTATTGTAAACATTGATATGCTGTTGGTGAAAGCGAGTTTAAATACCAGCCTTAGTGTGTAACTTTTATATTTTAAAATCAAACTTTGAGCATACAGTTTGAGAGATCATGGATGTTTCCAGGAAAACATTTTTATTTTATTTTTTTACATTGAGAGATGTTTTATTGGGACAGTAGCACGTTGTGTTGAAATACTCTTCAATATTCCCTCTGGACTTTTAAAGAGAGCAGATTAACCCCTGTGTTTACTCGTCTGATTTAATTGGAATGACCTCTGCCCCCTGGTGAAGCGGTGCCGTATACCCCCCATCTGACCTACCTTGCTTCAGTTGCCAGGAACAACCGTCAACATACATTCTGCGCTCACAATCTCGCTCCGAACCGAGAAGCAACGCCGCCGGTCTCCTGATGGCTGAGTAACATCCCGAGCCGACTTCAGACTCATAGTCCTCACCGCTCACAGGTTCCACTCCAGTCCATGTTTGTGAGCATCTGTCGAGTCGGCGCGAGACGAAACGGAACTTCTCCCACCGCACAAAAATTCCTCTTTAACAATGTCGGAGCGGTTGTCCAGTCACAGTGTTGTCCAGGCCTCAGACACCCTGGTTGTCATTGTTCGTGGAATACTGTTAAATGCTTTTGCAGCTGCTGCCGTCCCCTAAAAATACTGGCTGCCTTGATGACAGCACTGGAGATAACTCAGGCACTTCCATTCACTTGCCAGCCGAGGCTAAAGATAGCTGGTGTAGGGGGCACTGCTGAGTTTACATGTGGTCTTGCATAAAAAAAATAAAAAAATCACTTCTCTCTATATATGTATTTTTTAAAAAGTTTACCTTTACCTATCTCTAGCATTATGTTGGAAATGCATTATGATGAATTAATGATAAAAAAGAAAAATACTAAAACAAATCAACCACAACAAAGACTTTAGTCTTGCAATGTTGTCACATATATTATGTCCAATGGAAATTATAATACATTGTTTTGTCATCGAAACTATTAAAGAAAGATTCACACAACATAATAGCAAGAATAACATTGTCATTACACAGCACATACAGCAAAATTGTGTTCGTCAGCAATCTCTCTTTTTCTTAGCAGCAGAATATTGAATGTAAAAAAATACAGCTCACTCATTTGAGTTATTTTTAAAAGAAAGCACAGTATTTCAAAATCAGTGCAACAGGAAGTGTTGTTAACATCAACATTTTAACTATTTATTTTAAACCACCATCAAACGACCTTAAAGAACCCCTCTTATACCAATGAATATTAATAGTTTAACAAAAATAAAAATGATCAGATTCTTTATTGTTCTTTGAAACTGTGAACAGCTGTTCAATGTTGATCTCTAAACAGTGAATGTACAAAACCATAAATAAGGAAATAGTTTTAAGTATCATTCATCGTTTCTTTAAGTAAAAAAAACAAACGGTAACATAAGTCATACTTAACAATACTGTGATCAACAAAACAACAACAGCCGAAAACATTTTATCAGTATGTTTTACAAGTCTTGGGTTCTTTTTCAATTTATTCCAATTTCCTAATGTAATTTACAGGATTACCAGTGACTTAGTTGTTAATTATCCAAAATACCAGAGAGCAACCCCTGTGATTAGTGCAGCGAGACTCATTGCACCGAGAATGTGGGATGGTCACTCCCAACTGCTTATGTCCCATTATAAAGGTTAAAGTGATGCAAAGGGAGAGCACGCTGTGATATATCTGAAATATTGACAAGATATTGGAATAAGTTTGCTGCACTTCTGAAGAGTTTTTATATTCATCCCACAGGGAACACTCACGTATGATGCCACTACAGTAATCCCTCGTTTATCGCGGGGGTTACGTTCCGAAAATGACCC
>JAFBJT010000923.1:0-14910 GCA_016785325.1 Chascanopsetta lugubris
TGATACGATGGGGGGGGGGGGGTGAAATTGTTTGTATGTACATTGTGTGAAGCATCTTATGTTTCATTAACACACGAGTCCTATTGATTGATTGAAAAAAATGCTTATAATATTATATATGTGTGTGTGTGTGTGTGTGTGCGCGTGTGTGTTACAATGCTTACGTCTGTGTTCTGATAGGCGGTGACAGCAATGAACTGTGTCTCTAGAAAGGTGAAGGTCTGGGTTTTAAGCTCAGTGGTGACGTCCTCCCCCCCGTCCTCTGTCACCTCCACTATGTGCAGCCTGGGTTGGTACTTATGAAGAGACTGCAGCACAATCATCTGAAATAAAGACAGGGCGCAAAACACATCATCTTCACTTTGTTTCGTATCATTGAAGTTTTTGTTCGTGTTCGCAAAATATCATCATCTCCTTCACGTGAGCGCTCATTAAAATCTTCCAAATCAAACCACATTCATTTTCAGAGGCAATTGGAGTCTAAATACTTTCTTAATGTACTGTATTAATGTAATTTTTTGTTTTTGTTTTTGTTTGTTTTGCCTGGATCCACATTAAGCTGTTTGTCTTATACTGTATCAGTTACCTGGGAATTGCTGTGATTGATCCCTTTGTTGTTGGTGAGTTTAAGTTTGCTGAAGGAGATTTCTTGTCTCATCCAGTGGGCCCCTGTGTTGGGAGACTCTGGGTGGATGTAAACTTTGTTGCCTGCGACGTGAAACGATGCACATTGAACAAACATCAATGCAACAGTTTGTCATTTTAGGGCCAATGGAAAATGTGCCAACTCCAGACTCCGACTTTTGGCTCGATCAATGATTGAAACTAGAATTTAGCATTAGATCCACAGGGTTCACTACCTTGGCTGCTGCTGTCCGCCTTCCCACAGGTGACCCACTTGCCCCCCTGGAACCTCCAGTGGTTCGGGTCCGCCAGCACCACCTCCACAAACACGTTGTAATGGGCGGTCAGGTTCAGACCAGCTATGTTGAAACTGAGGAACGGGAACATCCGTCTGCAACATTCAGACACACATCAACACTGGTCAAAACAAAGGATTGGAATTTGGGATTACGCACGAAAAGTGGGTCCCTCCTCCTCCTCCTCCACCTCCTCTTCCTCTTCCTCCTCCTCTTCCTCCTCCTCCTCCTCACCTGCCCTGCTTGGTGATGATCATCTCGGTCTGGTGCCGGTGGAACTTGAGCCACAGGGGCCGGTTGCAGAGGTACACCTGGGCCCTCATCCCGGGCCCGCCGCTCGGCAGGGCCATGTTGCTGAGAGCCGAGCCCGAGCCGGCGTACGGCGGGTAGATGCAGCCGGGGCTCTGGCCCAGCTGGTAGGCCGAGGTGAAGTGGGTGCGCCCGGCCGCCGAGGGACTGAACCCGGCCGGGGGCAGCACGGAGCTCAGGTGGAGGGTCGACGGGTACCTGCCCGTGCCGGACGCGGGGTACACCGACCCGCTGGGGGTGTAAGGGATGAAAGAGCAAGGGTTAACCGTCTCCGGGCTCTGTTTGGACACCGGTGGGGGGATGTAGTAGCGCTCGGCACCGACCCCGTGCTCCGGGTATCTGCTGCGCGCCGCCGCCGCCGCCGCGTCCTCTCCATCCTCGGCGGGAGATTTGCGCCTCTCATCCCCTGGTTCCTTGGCTCCAGAGAAGGTGCCGCTCTCCCCTTCACCGCCCAGCATGGTTCCCTGTCCCTGACTCGGTTCTGGGCTCGGTGGCGCTCCTTGATACCAGCTGGACACGAAACCGTGTGCGGGGGATGGGGGGTGGGGTGGGGTGGGTTGGGGGGGGGTTCTTCCTCCCTCAGTGGATTTGTTTTGATTTCAGACGGGCTGCACACAGGTCCGAACCCCTGAGAGAGAAATATACTGTCATTTTACACACGGTCTGAGTTTAAGGTCATCAAAATATATTGACACCAACGGGCCCAACCACGCGCCACGCGCGTAAAGCGTGCGTAAAGGTGAGCGTGAAGGGGCAGAGCAAATCAGTGTGGAGTCGTTGATGGCAAAGTGAAAGCGTTGATTTCCTCTCATGAAAAAAAAAAAATAATGTAAACGTAGAAAAGGGGGGGAAATGTAGGAAACAACTACGAAAAATGTATTAATTTCTTTATAGATTATTCTAACGAAATCCAGAATTTGATCCATATATTTAGCTTTTCTTTTTGTTTGTTTGTTTGTTTGAATCAAATTGAAAGAGTTCCCTGTGAGCCATACAACAAATAGTAGATTAGTTCGTGTAATTGTATTTTTGAGAACAATTCTGAGGCTGAGACAAATATCTCATTTTACTGACAGAGAGAAAATCAGATTAAGAAAATCTTGGATGTAATTGAATTAAGATTAAACCAAAACATAGCTTACACCTTTTTTTCTCGGCTTCACTGCTTATGTGAAAATATTTTTGGGCCAAAAAAAACAACATAGTGTTGAACACGTGTAGAGAGTGTGCACAGTCTGGGCAGTGGGTGCGTTTGCGGTTAATCTCCTGTTATTATTCAAAGTGAATGGATTTGCGTTTCTGATGCGGTTCCTCGTCCCAGTGGAACAGCGCGACGAGAAACGGAGAAATAGCCAATTAATTTTCCGTTTGAGGAAACCTGTGATGTTTCTGAGATCAGACAGTTCAGTGTGAGAAATGACAACAAATGAATTCATCTGACTGCTCCGCGAAAAAGGAAGAAAACACTAAAGACAATATGTTTTCAGTGACAATTAAATTAAACTAAAATGTTATCACAAATAATTGAATTTCAGCGCAAAAAAATGTATTTTACGCACATATTAATTGTATCATTAGATACATTTTCCAAAAAAAAAAAAAAAAAAAAAATTCGTCAAATAACATTTCATCACAAAGTCGTTCAAACTTCTGGAATCTTGTAAAAAAAAAAAAAAAAAATCATTCCGTACCAAAAACACAAACTTACCCACAGATGGTTCCGCGTGTTCCTGTTCACAAAGGGAGTTCTGGATGCTCCATAATATTCAGACTAAATATAAAGTTGGGAAACCTCATCGCTGCGCCGAGCCGAGTCCACAGCACCACATGGTCTCATGTTGTGTGTATTGGGATTGAGGAGGCAGCTCACTGACACACACCTGAGCCATGAGCAGGCGGACTGATCCGTGCGTAAAGACGCCCCTCTCTCTCCTGTGGCCATGACGCACCGATGGCAGCCTATTAACACACTCTCTCCTCTGCTGCCCCCCCCCCCCCACCCAGGGGAGGGGGCAGGGGATTCTCAGCATCGCAGCCAAGGTGTACAAAGAGCAAGGCGGCGTCCCAAACCCGTCCATGATCCGGTCCCATCCCACCGCCCTGAGATCAGGTCAACAACCCCATCACCTGACTGCCGTGAACATGACGCCTCTGAGCCTGTTGACACACAACCTGGACCGTTTTCTCACCAACACCCACCTGTGTTACATTTTTTTTTGCCGTTTGTTGAAATCACCAGAGGTCAGGGTCATTTCTAGACTTGAACCATTCCATGGTGACACCCCTGAGTCAGCCTGGCATGCAGGGGGGGGGGGGGGGGGGGGGGGGGGGGGGCAGAGAAGGGGGGGGGGGGGGGGGGTGACAGGAATCAAAGCATGCAGGAGAAAGGAACCCAGAGATGGTTGTGGTATATAATAAGTGTGACCTGAGTCAGATCTATTACTTGTTTGTTGCACCTCACTGTCGTGAGTGTTTAAGAAATGTAGTGCACTGATGCACCCACTTTTTTTTGTGTTATTACCTGCGATTCACGTTGTAATGATTGTTGCCGTGACTTCCTTGTTCAACGACAGTTTAAAAAAACGTTCAGAGTGAATATCACTTGAGCCTGGTCACGTGTTGCAGCCACTGTGAAGTCAGAGAATTGAAAGAAAAAAAAAAGATCTGGGATTGTAAAATAACGGCATCACATATTGACAGAGTCAACACATATCTTTGGTTTTTATAGAGGCTGCAGCTGCACAGATTGGATTTCACAGGCTTTGTCCCAGACTGAAACAGAAACACACAATAATACAATACAATGTGTCCCTGTACAAGTCAGAGCCAATAGGAAATACATCTCATATATCTATTGTCTCATCGATAATGATTCTGACTTTGCCGCATTCAGGTAAACAAACAAATGTGTTATCATCATGGGTAACAATATGGAATATAATGATGATATTATTTTATTTTATATGATCTGCAACGGAAGAACACCACAGATCTCAGACATGCAGCACGCTCTGGGCAGGAGATGTCCACGTGTCAGCGGAATACACAGCGAGAGTAACGTCACTAAAGACTGGACAGATAATTGAAGCTCTAATTGGGCCCATCCCAGACTGTTTCCTTCTCCATACCTCCCGCTTCCCCCACTTCAAAGCAGAGCACTTTCAGACTTCACATGATGTTAATGGGACACCTTTCAGCAGCCCAAAGACCCACTCCCCACTCCCCCCCCACCCCCACCCCACCCCTTCTCCCCACCCCCCCACCCAGGACCAGACGATGCCCGGCTGCTGCAGCTGCTCTGCTGCACGGAGGAAAGTTAACATGATAAAGACAGGGAGAGGATTAGTCAGGCAGGTCGCCGCCGCCTCTGAAATAAACACAGCGCACATCAAACACAGGACACAGCCACTGTTTGGGTAAACTGTTGGAACAGCAAACAGTCCCCAGCTAATACACTTCTGCTGATCAACTCGTTGATGTTTGGTTATCTCAGGGAGTTGAGGACGTACAGGATTGACAGATTGTTTGTGTAAATGAAGGTCCGAAATGCAATCTGTCACATTTATTTCAGCGTATTTTGGTGAAATTGTATCCTCACACAACTGAAGCAACTACATTTAGTCACATAAGAACCTTTAAATAGAGCCATTTCTGTAAACAGTCCTTTAAAGATATAGACAAATAAGACTATAACATAGAAATACTCTGAAGAATTTTGAGCAAAATGGCTCTTTAATGAATACTTAAAACAACGATCATAAAGTGGCTCCATGAATAACTTCTTTGAATTGGTTCCTTCATAGATTTTCTTTTCAACAAACGTTGTTTGTTCAATCCATTTAAAGGTGCAGTGTGTACGATGTTTGTCACCTCTCAAGATATTTCCAAAACAATTACATTCTAACATTCTCATGAATTCACCGAAATATTTTATTTTTTTTCTCCATTACCCTTAAATGAGCCCATTAATGTGTATTTACACGAGGAATGAACTTGTGAAATGGGGGCCGCCATGTTTTTACAGTAGCCCAGAGTGGACATACTGAACATCTTTTGAGTTTTAATGACAACTGAAGTCGATCATTGGTTCTCCTGCATGTTCAGAAGGGTGAGGGTGAGGTGACGGATACAACGTGCAACTTCACCTCTAGATGTCACCAAATCTTACACACTGCACCTTTAAAGCATGAACATACACACATAGTCATGGATTGTTTATTGATATCCCCTTCCTGCTTAAACTTAATAGATTATTTTTTAGAAGGCTTGGCCCCACAGAGGCACAGAGCTTTCACTTTCTCTATATAGCCAACGACTCATATGACACACAAACACATACCGGGCTTTGTTGCTAAAACCGCTGAGTCAGATGTGAGAATGTGTGGTGTCCTGAAACGTTCCTGTGACACTGTTTATGTGTCCCATCACTTCACACTCACTCAGTGCAAGTCCCCCATCACCTCAAACATCTATAAATTATGCCTGTATCATAATCATGTGCTTCACCAGCCACCTTCTTTCCCCCGACAGACTCTGAAATTCCAGTTTGATACGTGCGCGTGCTGTTGTGTCACAGTGTGGGAACCGAAACACAACGTCGCAGTGATGTAGAAACCCTAAACCTCCGGCGCATTTACAGAGATTTTTAAAAGAATCTTAAAGACTTAGTGTTTTGGTAAAAGAAAATATTAAAAAAAAAAAATGTAATATGAATTGAGAGTTTAAGAAATGTCTCTAGGGTCTGCTGGTGGTTGCCAGTATTTGTTAACATCACATAGCCATAACCTACACAGTGTGGAAGTGAGATATCCACCATCTTGTCCCATGATTGAAAATGTTCTTTTAAGTCAAACAGGAACCTTAAAGTACAGTTATTACTATTAACTCATCACTTCAAATATAGAGCCATGAATTTCTATGTGCCGTCTCTGAGCTGAAGTCAATACTTGTCAGTGGGTCATCACAGTATTTATATCAAAAAGATCAGACCACATTAAGGATTATGATAAGAATGTATATAGATATAGGATTTAGTAACATCTCGTGAATCTGGTGCAGTTCAAGTCAAAATTCCTCATGTCAGACTTCTCCAAACAAGGAGGAGAAACTATATTTGACCTCTGTGATGATTTAATCTCAAAAGGTTTGAAGGAAAGTGTTGAATTCTCTCCCAAATTGTAAACGGTAACTTTTACCGCCAACATGCATAGCCGTGTTACCATGCCAACGGATGCACGTTGCACTGGAAAGGTCTGTGGAGTCTGCCTTTGCATTTTGGTGCAGAAGTAGAAATTAGCACATTTACAAGAGGTCCGGTGCTCTCATTAGAACAGATTGGAGCCGATCAGAGGTGGGGCGGAGTCATTTGACCCAGGGCCGAGTGGGAAATCGGGTTATTAGTGGAGCGGACGAGCTGCGGAGCAAACCACTGACCTTTTTCGATGCTGGATGACCCGCTCTCACCCTGTTCCACAGACTGTAGCTCTCCTCAAACACCACGTGTCATAATGCTGTTTGGCTGTCATCCGTTTACATTTTTTTTTGTTTTTTATGTGGTGGTGGTGGTGGTGTGGGAGGAGCCCGAGTGCCGGTCCTCCCTCCTCACCCACGACACGCGGCTTCCTCTAGCTGTGCCTGCTTTTTGACACATCTAAAGGGCTGCGTCTGACATCTTGCCATCCTGCCGCTCACCTCTCCCGCAGCGCTCGTACCGGGCAGGGGAAAAAGAGAAAAAACAAGCTGGTGACCTGGCCATTGCTGCGCTGCCCTGCCCTGCCCTGCCCTGCCCTGGGCCACACCCCCACCCCCCACCCACCCCCCCCTCCCCGACCCCCCACTGGCAGCAGCAGAAGGTCTGTTGGTCGAAGGCCATGCCAGGATCTCTGCCCGCTTCCACTCATGACATCACGTCAGACACACGGAGGATGGACCTGACTGCACTGGCTCTCGGAGGCTTCGCCTCCCTCACTTCATGGCAAATATCCTCGCAACCACCTGCGGACGTACGGTTGTAATTAATTGCCACTTTAAAGGTGCACTGTGCAAGATTTGGCGATATCTATAGCGTTGAGGCGTTTTGTATCCATGACCCCACCCTCACCCTTCTGGGCATGCAGGGGAACCTGTGGTAGACTTCAGTTGTGGTTACAACTGAAAAAGGTTTTAGTTTGTCCACTCTGAGCTACTGTAAAAACATGGCGGCCCCCGTCGAGAGGAGCTGCTTCCAATGAGTGCATTTAAGGGTAATGTGAAAAAAATAAAGCATGATTATGAGTTCATGAAAATGTCAGTAAGCACTTGTTTTGTAATGTTTTTAGAGGTGAAAAGAATGACCAGCATATCACGCACTGCACCTTTATTTGGTTTGTACAGGAAACCAACAATATCCTTAACAATCTTTAATTTGTACGAGTTAAATTCGGTATAAAAACCTCGAGGTGACACATGGACATTTGTTATTCAAATGTTCACAGCTCATCGTTGAAGTTAATTACCGCTGCATAAAAAATGATTTGTGACTCGTGTATCTCGACATTTGTCAGTATTTTTCTCTGAATGAGTTTTTGCTGCAGTTGAGACATTTTTCCGGACGTTCTCTGGATGTTTGAAATGCCTCCGTAGAAAATCATGGGATTCACAACCTTAATCAGCGGGGGCTGTAAATTGGCAGAAGGTGAAGGCCTCGAGTGACCCCCCTCCCCCACCTTCACCCCCCCCCACCCCCACCCCCCCTCCACACTTACATTTATGGTTTGGTCCTCCATCCTGTTAAGAGTAGCAGCAGGAGCGGACCATCACATTTGGTGCTCAGCGTGGGGGCGGTTGTGGGCTGTCATGTTCCAGCTATCCCACCGAGATACACTTCTGCCTCTCTGCGAAGATTTGGTGATTTCTCATTTGCATTTGCTAATGAGATCCGTTTGCATGACTTTATACTGGGAGCCTATCTCTCTCAATATCTCTCTTCAAACACAGGAGGCGACGTGGAATCTCATTTATAAGACCGTTACTTACCAGTTAGTCCCATTAAGATTAAGGATGTCTTTGGGGGTTGGGGAGGGGAAGAAAATCAGAGGCATTTCCACTTTTAAGGGTGGGGTGTGTACGATTTCGGTCATTTTTGTCACCTCTAAAAATATTACAAAACAATTACATGCTGACGTTTTCATGTATTTTTAACCACCTGAACATGTTACTTTTCCCCATGACTCTTCAATGAGCCCATTAATGATTATTTACATGAGAAGCTGGTCCTCACTACGGGGGCCGCCATGTTTTTACAGTAGCCCAGAGTGGATGTACTTTTTTAAGTTTGAATGACACCTGAAGTCGACCATAGGTTCTCCTGTATGCTCATGAGTGTGAGGGTGACATGGTGGATACAACATGCAACTTCAACCCTAGATGTCCCCGAATCTTACACACTGCACCTTTAAGTCTAAGTCCGCATTTTCAAGAAATCACCCGAATTACAGATGGAAAAACTGTTTGAGAAGCTACTCAGAGACATTTACAGATTAACAGCTATTGTCGATATTCAATAAAAGTCTAAATGACAAGGATCCAAATATATTCTTTATCTATCTTTGGATTTTCAATGAGGTCACAACTCATTTCACTGATGAGGAACTTCACGCACAACATTCATGTTCCCAGAATCCTCCTCCTGAGCCAAGAGCCATGACTCCCGGAATCACATATCTGACAGGAAGTTGTACGAAGTCTAAGGCCAAAGCCAATTAAGGCCCGTTTAGAGCACTTCCTCATTATCGCCCAATCTGTACTGTTAATAAATCCTGCCCAACAGTCTGCCTGTGTCAGCACCCCTCCCCCCCCCCCCCCCCCCCGCGCCCCCGTGTCTGCCCCCCCCCCCCCTGCCCCCCCCCCCCCCCACCGCCCCACACCCATCTAAAAAAATCCCATCACAGTTTGATCGCATGTCATGAGATGTCGCCTCCATGAAACTAAAGTCAACCCCCAAATGCAAAGGTGTCTTCAAGGTCAACAGCAATTCAGAAAGTGAAAGAGATAAAAACTTGAAAGTGATTTCACTCTGTGTGTGTGTGTGTGTGTGTGTGTGTGTGTGTGTGTGTGTGTGTGTGTGTGTGTGTGTGTGTGTGTGTGTGTGTGTGTGCGTGTTATAATGCTTACATCTGTGTTCTGATGGGCAGTGACAGCAATAAACTGGATCTCTGGAAAAGTGAAGGTCTGGGTTTGAGCTCAAAATAAAAGTTGGAGAATCCAGACTTTAACGCCCTGTGCTTTATTTACACTGTGGTGAGAATTACTCACCTTCTCTCAGAAAACTTCAATCTTAAATTGTTTTTGAGCTTTTAAAGGTGCAGTGCATAAGATTTGGTGACACCTAGAGGTGAGGTTGCCTGTTCTATCCATCACCTCACCCTCACCCTTCTGAACATACAGGAGAAGCTATGGTAGAGTTCAGTTGTCATTAAAACTCGGAACGATTTTTAGTACATCCACTCCGGGCTTCTGTAAAAACATGGCGGCCCCCATAAGGTGGACCCACTCCTCATGTAAATATGCATTAATGGGCTCAATTAAGGCCAGTGGAGTAATTAAAAAAACATTTAGGTGATTTTAAATTCATGGAAATGTCAGTATGTAATTGTTTTGTAATATTTTAAGCGACAGAAATCACACACTGCACCTTTAAGTCAGTCAAAGAGTTTGCTTCCAGTGCACATTACACTTCAAATTGATTCGTTCATGTTCATAGTTGACCTCTGACCTCTGACCTCTGACCTTTCTGCAACTGCATTGCAGGCACTGGACAATACAACAGAAACGTAAAGGGGACATTTACAGTCAGTTGCCATTATGACAACATTTGTTTACGAAATGTTGACAAAATACAAACTCTGGCTGCATTTAAAAGAGTATTCATGAAGGATGTCGTCAACAATCCTAAAGGTGCAGTGTGTTAGATTTTGGTCATTTTCATCACTTCTAAAAAAAAAATTACAATCACATCCTGACATTTTCATAAATTGATAATCACCTCAATGTATTATTTTTCCCCATCACCCTTAGATAAGCCCATTATTGTATATTTTCATGAGGGGGGGGGGGTTCCTCTCTATGGGGGCCGCCATGTTTTTACAGTAGCCCAGAGTGGACACACACTAAACAACTTTTGAGTTTTAATTGAATTGATTGAACTGAATTCTATCATAGGTTCTCCTGCATGCAACTTCACCTCAAGATGTCACCCAATCTTACACCATGCACCTTTAACTTGGAAAAACAAACAGATCTGAAAGCTTTATAGAAACACTTTTGATCAAAGTGAAGGCACATAATGCAGACTCATATAAATATACAAGTGTATTTGAAGGGGGAACTCACTGCACACACTTTCACGAGTTCATGCCTCAGAGCGGCTGTAGAGAAATCCCTGTATATGAGGACTATTTGGTCACATATCCAAATAGACTTGTTTCAATAACTACAATCAGAACCAATCAGTGTCAACGATGAACCAGTTGTCTCTGGGAGCAATTCTATTGGTATTGTTCCAGAGGATATCTCTTTGTCCAGTGGGGTGGAAAGTGAATTTTCTGCATTATGTCCCCATCTCCGAGCAGATAGGACCCCGGGTGTGTTTTCCCCCTCTCGTATGGGGGAATCTGCTGACGGTGGTATCACATTATGATTAACAATTTAACTACGATCCCCTTCTTTCCTATTGTTATTCCACAGATGACTACGAGTAAGAATGAAATACTGGCAACGGCGTACAGGCTTCATTAGATCCACTGATTGATTTATTGTTTTCCATGGTTGTAATCACTTCCCCCAAGGTAATTTGTAAGCTCTTTATGGTTCAGAGGTATAAGCCTGAGAGTTAATTAATCGGCTTTGTTCATAAGTTTGGAGGAAGATGACGATGCCCCTCTGAATTGGTAACTGCAGCGACGGCAGCGCTGTCTGTGACTCCATCCTTTCATCGCCGTCACCAGAAAGCATCAAAACTAAGCAGCTAAACAGACGTAATTACATCTGGATGATGATTTTCGGAATGCTTTGCATTTTCTTTGAAATGTGTTTGACTTGTTAATTCCCTTCTTGTGAAATCCAAATTTAGGATTTGGCCTTTTCACAGAGAGACACTCGTCTGCATTTAGGTAGAAAGTTTGGTCAAAAAGTCATCGTGTAATCAAACACACTTTGATTCAAAAAGCAGTGGACATTGTTTTGTGTGGCAGATTTGTCAGTTCAAGTCATCCCGTCCTCCTTTGCCCAGCAACACAAGCAGGATTTGTTACGTGTTGCGCAACCTACACTGCAGGCTACAGTTTTCGGGGTGTGTTTGAGATTTGCTGTTAAAAATGCTGATTCCATCCAAGTAAATGAAGCCATCAGCATTTATTTGCTTTAACGTTGCTGCTCACAAACCTCCTGTACACGGCCAAACAATTAGGTTAAAAGGGAAATCACAGCGTCTCTGCATTCACTCACATTTATAGCGGCTCGTTAATGGCGACTGAGAGGGAGAACTTTTGCATGACTTTGAACGCTGTTTTCCAGCACGCTGTGCTTTTAAAGGAGCAGTGTGTACGATTTGGTGACATCTAGAGGTGAAGTTATCATCCGTCACCTCACCCTCACCCTTCTGAACATGCAGGAGAACCTATGGTAGACTTCAGTTGTCATTTAAACTCAGAAGATGTCAAAATGGGTCAAAATGGCAGCCCCCATAAAGAGGACCCACTCCTCATGTAAATATACATTAATGAGCTCATTTTCAGGCTATTACAAACATTTAGGTGATTATAATTCTTTGACGATGTCAGTATATAATTGTTTTGTAATATGTCAAGAAGTTACACAAATGATCCAAATATCACCCACTGCACCTTTAATGAATTTTTCATGACATGGCAATTTGAAGTCAATTCCAAGTCATTCATTTAAAGCATTTTTTTTTCTGTATCCTCCCAATGCAAACCCCGTTGTCCCTCTACTCTCATTCCTCCCTCTCAAATCAGACATCCAACCTCCTTCAAGCCTTGTTATTTCTGGCTGAACTTAAGCATCATCTCCCCAGAATGGGACGATTCTATTTTTAAATTCTACACCTTAACTCCGAGAGTCACTGTCCCCGCTCGGCTCTCGCGCACAAACAATGCGGATATCGCCTGGCCTTTGTTGGGCTTAATTGAAGTCCCGGCTCCCTTTAATTGTCTTTTTGATGGTATGTGAATGGGAGCTGCTGTTTATGGGTTAAGTGCATCTTGATCAGAGCTTTAATCCAGTCATTAGCAGAGAAACATGAGGTGTTGAGAGCAGCACGGAGAGGTTGATAATTGAGAGGCTGCCTCCTTGCTCCATGTGGTGTGTGTGTATGTGTAGCCTGCACAAGATGTGTGTGTGTGTGTGTGTGTGTGTGTGTGTGTGTGTGTGTGTACATATGTCTGTGCAAATGCACAGTTGTGTGTTTAAGACATCCAGGAAAGACAATATAAATATACACACATGTATTGTGTTTGTGCATCAGTGACATTTTGTACACAGTGACATTTACGACACAATCACAGATTCGTACGACGATGCAAGAGATGAGAGTTCGATTAAGATGCAGTGAAAATACATTCTCCGTTCTCCCGGAGCAAAACGAAACCGCCGCAAAACCAGTCTCATCGTATTTCCGATGGCATGTTTGTTTCCCGGTGAAAACATGCATGACTGTTCTGAGTACAAATAAATTGTTATTGTCTTGAGAAACACACGTACTCCCCCGTACACTCGCCCCATTCCTCCCTGTTGCTCAGCTGTCAAATTCTCACTGAGTTTTTCTCACTGTATATTTTAGCACCTATCCCCTGTGTGAGGCCTGCGCTCCTCCGTACCCCCACTATTGCACCCACTCTCTCTCTCTCTCACACACACACACACGCACACGCGCGCACACACGCACACACACACACACACACACACACACACACACACACACACCCATGGATGCACAGAGCGTTGAATTGACAAGCCTATATTGAATAAACATGCTGCTTTTTAGATAGGGCCCTAATTTGCATCATCCTTTACAAAGTGTGTTTTTCGCCATTTTCAGTGTGATTTGTTGCAGACTTACACACACACACACACACACACACACACACACACCTACTGATCCTTTAAAAGCACTGTCAATTGCTCACAAACCTTCAGCGCGAGTCACCTCCTCAGAGAGGATCATCGACAAATAAAAAAACCCAAAAGTATCATCCATTCTTACTTTGTCGGTGGCGTGGAACCTGCGAATTTGGCTCCAGAGGGTGTGGATTTATCTTTTGCTCGGATTTCATATTTGTAGATGTTTTTTTATTTACTTTTTGTTGATAAAAAGAGAGCAGATAATGGACAATGGATAACTTAGAGATTTATTCGATCTATTCCATACGTTTTCTTGTGTATGCATCGCATATTCTGGTTACACCTTACTACCCTATGTGTGTATGTGTACCTATGTGTGTGTGTGTGAGCGTGCGTGTGCATGTGCGTGTGCGCGCGCATGTGTGTGTGTGTGTGTGTGTTGCACACCATGCTTTGTGTATTTAAAGGTGTGAAAGGCCCAACAACGAGAGGAAAACCGCAGGCCGAACTTGACCTCTCTCTGTGTGATAGTGTGAAAACATTTACAGGCCATTTACAGCACGAGATGACTCTTCCTCCCAGGTCAGTGCACACACACACACACACACACACACACACACACACACACACACACACACACACACACACACACACACACACACACACACACACACACACAAAGATACATGACACACAAACAGCTCTATGCTGACTGAGGAAAGAGGAAACTGGGCTCATGTCTCGGGGACAAATGTGGTGACTTCTCTGGGGCCTGTAAGTATAAATACCAGATGTATACCTATACACATATATATATATACATATATATATATATATATATATATATATATGACATGACTTTGCTGTAGTATAGGACACTCTGCTGTTTGGCTGTATTAAGTGTGGACAGCGTTTTTGTGCATTCCAAATTCACTGCAGTCCACACTCAGGCTGATGCACATACATCGTTCCCCTCTGACAAAAACTTCTCTTTTACCCCTGAAAAAAACGATCGATCTTTCACTTTACCTTCTCGACTTGACGAGGCTGTTTTTTCCCCCCCTGTCATAATGGAGAGTCTCCCCCGGCCATTTCTTCAGCCTATTCTTCATTTGGAGTAATTATAGACGGAGAGGTAAAAGATGTTCTTTTTTCTTCTTTCTCCTTCCCCACTCTCTCGCCTGTTCTTTTCTTTTCTCCAGCATCCTGCCCATCTCCCACTCCCCCTGTGTGCATTCAGCGGAGCTCTCACCGCTGCATTCTTATTAGGGACATGTCTGAAAGGCTCTCCGCAGCATGTGGTGTCCTCTGACCGTCCACAGCCGCGGCTTTTTGTTGGCATTAACAAGCCAAGCAGCCAAGGATAGCTTTTCAACAGGTACAAACTTTTCCTTTTAGATAATTAACCACGTTCAGACACTCGGCGCAGTGTAGGTACAGAAACCTAGAGAGGAGCGTATTCTGGACGGGGGGGAAAATGGAGAAAGATGGAGGGGGTGGGGGGGTGGAGGGATGGAGGGGGTGGGGGGTGGAGGGATGGAGGGGGTGGGGGGTGGTGGTGGGG
>JAFBJT010000923.1:21213-32736 GCA_016785325.1 Chascanopsetta lugubris
GTGTATTTGTGTCTCTCTCTGCCTTATCAGAGGAGGTTAAGCTGAGGCACGTGGAAACAGATGTCCTCATTCCAAAGATAATGAGGGAGAAAGCCAAGGAGCGCTGTGTTGAGAAAGTAGAAGGTGAGTGAGGGGCGGAAGTATACAAGGTACAATGTGTGAACCTGAGTGACATCGAGTGGTAAAGTTGCATGTTGCAGCTCAATAACCTCACCTCACCTCACCCCTCCCTTTCAGGCATGTAGGAGAACCTATGATAGCCAGTTTGATTTAAATAATGGTCCGTGTGTCCATTCTGGGCTACTGTAAATAAAATGGTGGTGTATCTTGGCAGCTCCCGTAGAGGAGACCCACACCTGATGTACATATTAAGGACTCATTCTAGGAATATGAAATTAAATATTTGATGGAGGTTTCACTTACAAACGCATGGTGCCGAAAAAGATAAAAACAAACATGTGGTAACAAGGACAGATAGGCATTATTTTTTAAAGGTGGAGTGTGTAAGATTTGGTGACATCTAGAGGTGAAGCTGCCTGTTGTATCCATCACCTCATTCTCACCCTTCTGAACATGCAGGAGAACCTGTGGTAGACTTCGGTTGTCATTCAAACTCAAAAGATATTTAGTATGTCCACTCTAGGCTACTGTAACAACATGGCAGTCCCTGTAGAGAGGACCCGCTCCTCGTGTGAATATGGGCTCATTTGAGGGTAATGGAAAATAAATAGTCAGAATTATGTGATGTGATATTATTCTACCCTTAATTCAATATAGAGATGAACGAGTTAATGATTTGTGCATAATCAGTTAAATTGAATTGAACCATTGTTCCTCAGCAGATTCAATCCACAATATTCCTGGAATAGGAAGTGTTTTGACAAAGTTGAATTCAAACCTTCAGACTCTAATATTTGTTCATAGTTGTTAATATCAATCAATCAATCAATCAAATTTTATTTGTATAGCCCACATTCACAAATAGCAATTTGTCTCACAGTGCTTCACGGGGTAAGGGACATCGTCTGCCCTTAGTTAACTTCATATACCTTCATATTTCTGTTACCAAAGCTTCATTATCCAAGGTATGATTCCGCTTTGCGTTAGCATGAGGAAAACAGGTTTTGCTCACAATCAAATAAGTTTGTTTTTTAACGTTAATGCTCAGTTGTTGTTACAGGAACACCGCCTGATCTGTTCTCTTCTATGGTCTGAGGTCAAATGTAGAGGATTTTAGAAAACTGGAAAACACTGAAATACTGAGAATAACATTGTTTCAGAAGCTCATGTTTTTAGGTACTGAGGAAATTAGAATTATTATGTTTTTTTGTACAGTAATAATAGTAAAAATGATAATGATAGCCAAATTACCATACTTTAGTTTGAGTTCATTTTTATTTTTGGTTAAGAAAAAACATAGTTTAATTAATATTCACAAACAAGCAATTTATAGCCATAAAATTTGCTTTGCAAATGACAACTGTTTTTAAAAAAATCAATAAATCTGTCATAAATCATAATAAATCCTATATTCTTGGAGCGCCCTTTAATTGATCTCGCAAATTAAATCAGAGGAAATGTACATGCTAAGATAAGATTTTACCAAGTGCCTTTACTGCCGCCACTTAAGAGTGTAATGTGTACGATTTTGGTCATTTTTCTAACTTCTGAAAATATTACAAAACAATTACATACTGACATTTTCATGAATTCATAATCACCCGAATGTCCTTTCTTCTTCATTACCATTAAATGTGCCCATTAATGTATATTTACGTAAGGAGCGGGTCCTCTCTACGGGGGGCCGCCAGGAGACGTTTAATATGCTTTTGAACAGACCATAGTCATCGATTACCAGATTAGCTGACAAATATTTTAATAATCGGTTCATGACTGATTTAGATGTTTCGGCCTCAGGGGAACAACAGTGTCTGTGCAAGTGTATTTCGTCCGTCGCATCAGCTTTCCTCTCGTCTTTTTATGTCTTTGTCTTGACCTTTTCACTTGTCCTTTGACTGTTTCCTGCTACTATGAACACCTGCCCCTGGAGTTCACTTCTTTGAATTGAGCAGATGGCAAATTGGCATGACACCAACTGTGGCTTGGTGGTCTGCATGGTGGCGATGGCTGCAGATCTGCTCTATGTGCGCCGTCTGCTTCAGCAGCACCTCAGCCCCGATGCTAACTGGGTGCTGTGGTTTGTAGCGATCACACGGCTGTCGGTGTAGGTGCTGCACTCACGCAGGGGTGGTGCACATGCACGCCTGAGGTGGTGGGCAATACAGTGGATGTGCGGCCAGTGGAAACCCCCATTATGAGCTGCTCGCCCCACACATTTTCACACCTCTGTCCTCCACCCCCCTGCCCCTCCGATCATCTCAGGGTGTACGTTTGCTTCCACGCTGGGTTCCCACATATGTGTCTTAAGATTGCGTTTCACGAAGAAAAGCGAAACGACACATCGACTTGTGCGTTTTTCCTGTTTTCTGTGTCTTTACTCACCACAAGGCTCGACACGACAGGCTTTGTTTTCGAAGCTGATGAAATACGACTGTGCCTTATGCAACATCTTTGCTCTTTCATTTGACTGGATTCTTCCTTTTGTGTGAATTTATGTTGATTTCCTCAGAGGTGTTTCTTTACCCAACCACTTGATCAATCTACAAACTTAATTAGCAGCTACTGTCACAGTGACATGGATTCGTGCTTTAGTCTTAATGTAATTTTGTAGACTAGTTGTAAATTGGGTTCATCCGCTCGGTGTCGGAATCTCTTGACTCAAAATATGAAGAAAAAAAATCTGTGAGGAAATTACAGTTTCCATATCGCTTCATTTAATTGAATGCACTTAGAGTTTTATCAGCTTCGGCTCTAATCAACAAAGATGGCAACACAACACTGCAAATTCCTGGTTGCTGCAATGATGCCGATGTATCCTCCAAATGTTGGCTGGGAAATAACTCCAGACATTTTTATTTCACCATTCAGAGATGCAGCACTGTCAAAATACCAAGGGGAGGGGGCCTATTGTGATTCAAGGCAAAGTGGAAATTACGAGGAAGTAACATTGTTGTGATGCACCAGTTCCTGCATTGTGCAATCTGTAACTAAAACAGAGAAATAGAGCACTCTGTTGATAAGTGAAGAAAGAAATCTCAGTGTGGAATCTTTGGGTAATGTAAAAAGCAAGTCATACATGGGAGTGATTTATACATTTGTATAAATGTCTATATATATATTCGTTTTGTAATTCCATCTCTCTAGATAGAAGTGACAAAAATATACCAAAATGTGCACCTTTAATTGGTTTATTTATTAATTCATGCCGAAAATGTTATTAGTATTTCAGTGATTAACATATGCTATATTTAATATTGAGGGTGCTCCATTCAAATGGAAAACAGGCCACTTATTTGGCCAGCATGTTATGTTGCACCGGAGTGCAGTGAGGTGAGCAAAAGGCCAAACCATGTGGAACTATTATGCGTAAAGCATGATAAAGTTACTTGTATGATTTACAACGCATCTCTGAAAGAGAGCTGTATTACAACCTTGATGCAGAACCACTGGAGATGGTTGGTTTTCAAATCTTTTGCTTCAATGTATTGGAGGCTCACACCTCAGGTTCTGCTTTCATCTAAACGCCAAGCTGCACATCTCCATCTTCAAAAATGGCACACGACTCAACAGCCTTGGAGTGAGGGCGCCATCGCACTATTCTTCCAAGTGGCCAATTCTGGTGTTAAGCCCGTCGAATAGAAATATGCTGGATCTGTCCTTTTGTAAGGCAGCTCCTCTGGAACCTCTATTAGTACCATGGGACAGGGATGAGGCATTTGTTGATTAGATTAGTCGCACTGTTGTGCCTCTCCAAATTGGTTTTGCTGTTCTTTTCTTCACATCTGCATCCTGATGAAAAATGTCTGTGTGATAACCATACTGATTTCAAGCGATGTAGGTAATTATTGTGATTTCTGTTTCGGTAAAGCGGACATGAGAGGCCAGTGGTTTTGATTAAAGCCACGAGCAAGAGCTTGATAACAAGGTGCTGAAGACTCACGAGTCTTCAGCACCTTGTTTACAATGAGGACCTCACAGGTTTAAACTAGGAAACACCATATTCCCAGCACGGTAACGTGGCACTATGGAGGAGCTTTGGATTTGTATGTGACAGCCAGTAGATTTTGTGCTTACCGAATAACCTCAGCAAAGAAGGTTACTTTTTCACCCGTATGTCTCATCGTTGATTGGTATGTTTTTGTTTATTTGTTTTTCCTTTACCCAGACTTGAAAACAACAAAACCAATACCAAGAATAATCAGTGAAAGGATGAAGTGTGATTGTAATTTTCTCCTGAGCAGGTTGATGAGATTTTAATACAAGGGGCTCATTATCTGATCATGAAATCAACTCCCGCATCATAAATGTCGGTCATTGTACACTCATAAAAACAATGGTATACTTTGTATTTATATTTTAGCAATGCAATCAGAAACGGAAGTCATGTCACCCTACATCGTGGTGATGTGAATGATCATTTGTGAAAGTAGGTTTCAAGTCAATTTTAAGTCTATATCTGTACAAACATCATAACAATTCCGTGCTTGGCGGGTTTGCCTCGTCAGGTACAGTCGCGGCTTCAACGTCACATTTCGCACGTCGGATAATGTCGGTCCTGCGAATCCTAGAAACATGCTTTTTTGAGGTCCAGTTATATTGAATGACCGGAGACTTCATGAGGTTCTGTGATCAGCAAAGCCGATCCTATTTTGGGTCTCAGGAGGGTGGGTCAGACATGAAAAGTGGATGGACCTTAGATACACTTCAGTCCTGCAGTCTCACTTCAGAACCTCCTGTTAAGAGGCTTAACAGGAGGTTCACCAGGCATCTGTCCACCTTGATAAACTTGGACCGAGAGGATATTTAAGCCTTTCCACGCTGTCACATCAGCCCTAGTTATTTTAACGACTGAGTTTTCACCAGTGTCTCAATGGTGTACCATGTCTGGCATGCTGATGAAATAACAATGACCAGGAGACGGAGAACAACAAGCAACAGCTGAGTGCAGTGATGGTGTTGACCTGACTCATAGTACCTCCTACAATAGAGGCTCTCTCACTTTGCTGTCTCACCAGCATTAGACCTTGATCCAAACAGTGTACTAACAATATGAAATTCAGTCCTGAGCTATGAACATCCATGCTTATGCTAACATGCTAATGGCTGGACGTTGCACCAGAGAGGATGGAGGAACCTGCCTTTGCATATGACTTGTGGTAGGGGACTACCAGGTGTACCTGGACCAGTGGGAAAAAGGGGTTTAGGTTTGCTGTTGTTGTGTTGGACCCTAACATCACCCCCCCCCCTGCATGTTCTGTGTGTTTCTCCTCCAGCCTTCAACAGCTGCTGTAAGGAATCTGGCTTCTTCATGGTGTTGAAGTGTCGAGAGGAGAATTCAGCACTGAAGGAGTGTCTGACTCAATAGTGAGTACTGTGCTGTGTCACTCGCTCTCCGAGGTGCCCCCCCCCCCAACCCCACCTGATCTTCCACCCACACCCTGTACATGGGCTTACCCAACCTCACTCACCTTTTGACTACGAAGCTTTCAGTCTGAAAATCTTCAAGAAGATTCTGAAAATGATCTTGCGACCCCCCCATATACTTCCGTGACCACACAGGGGGGTCCTGACCCCCCACTTTGGGAACTCCTGATCTAGGTGTTAGTCCGACTGTGTGCAATTTGATTTGAGTATAATTTCAGTTTGACTAATAATGTTGTAATATGTATTTTTATTTTAACATCTGGTTTTAGTCAGACTGATCAATGAATCCATTTTCTCATGTCACGTTAACATTCTGACTGTAACAATCCCACCAGGTCCATCTGTCATTAAAAAAAAAAAAACTCTAATATCCATCTTCCTCCAGCTACCAGGACCCCGCGTTCTTCGAGGAGTGTAAGAGGGAATACATTCAAGACAAACAGGAGTTTAGAAGGACGGGGATCCCTGCGAAGAACAGAATGCAAAAACTTCCAACCAGCATGTAATGAAGCACTGGTCACCAGAGCACTTCTCTGTCTTTGATGAATGGTTGATGCATGAGGCCCAAACCTCTGCACTCCAGGGATACACCATCATGATCATGTGACATGGTTTATTACAGATAACAATCTGTGTGTGTGTGTGTGTGTGTGTGTGTGTGCGTGCGTGGTTGATGCCTGTTCTTTTCTGTATATTGGCAAAATGCCCTTCAGTTACATTGTAATGTGAAAATGAAAAATGATTTCAGATTGATAAGAGTGCATCACTTTGACTTTAAGGACATGGACGCAGGTGTCAATCGACGAATCGTTGATATCTGCCGTTTTCTGCAATATGCTACAATTAACATCCTAAACGTGACTTTACAGCATTTAATGTCTGTTCGAGATCTCAGACAAAGGAACTCAGAAATGAAACCTACTTTGTGAAGTTAAATATTGTAAATATCCTGACATTAAAGTGTATTACAAATCAAACGTAATTGTTCATTCATGTTCATTCATGAGAATGTAGACATGAGGTTGGAAAATGAAACAAACAGCGGGGTTTACCGTGAAGTAAAATGCTAAAATCAATAGTTTATTAATTAAAGAGAGCTACAGCAGCTCATAACTAAAATACGAGCAGAGAGACAGCGAACTCACTTTTCATTTTGTTTAATCGATCATATTTACAAACAGTCTGAAGTGCAGTAAATCTAAAATATAATCAGTATCTACTGTACATTGCATTTTGGTTTGCAAATAATTTACAGAAGTATGAAACCACTGCTGTAAAATAACATTTTGTAAAAATCAGGAACAAAGAGACCACAGATATGAAACAGAATGAAGAAGATGGAGATATAACCTTATCCACTGACCTTCGGGCTCTTTGTGCTTAGTGCACCTATTTGACAAGTCACATTTTTTTCAGTTGCATCCGCTCACTGCCGACAGATCATACACAGATCACATGTCTTGGGAGTATTGGGGAGAAAACAAACCAAAACCTGCGGTCTGGAGTGCAAACCTGCAAAGCCCATCATTTACATTTATACACATATGCACAATCCTCCTTTTGTTCGTGGGTTTTTCTCATCGGACGATTTCAAAAAGAGAAACCACAAGGAAACGTCCGTCTTCACACAACAAGTTGCCCTCTACTGCAGAACGAATAATTCAACACCAGCATGGTACAGAGTTTAAATACATTTCCTATGCTTTCAAAAATCGGCATGAGATTATGGTTTTGATTCCATGAGTCCTTCAAAATCAAAGTCCTGCCAAAAAACACCTCATAATACACAGCCTGACATAAAAAAAAAAGTCCCTTCAAAATAAAGGAATGAAAGGAGTAACAGAGCGGTTTGCATGAGCTCGAGTAAGATGTGGAATTACAGAAAGAACGCGTGGGCCGTTTCCTTGTGCCAGTGCCGATGCAAGCTTGTAATTTCTGTGAGCAAGTCGTGTGTAAATTATTTGCTACTATTACGCAATCTCCTCAGAAGAGTCAATACTGCATTCTCAAATATGATTTGGTGAGCAAGTGCCAATCCACAGCCTGCTTTGATAATGGTCCACACGGACAGATATGAACATCATGAGAGTTTATTTGGTAGCTGTTAAAATTTGGATAAAAAAAACAAACAAATCCCGGGGGCGTTTTCTCCACATGACCATGGGACGTACATGGGACTAAATGTTTGCGGCGATCAAAAGTAAAAACACCTGTGTTAGGCAAATACAATTTTACAAATTCTATGATTAGGTGTCCAGCTGTGCCCCCCCCCCACCAACCCCCCGTGATCAAAGGGCGCGGAGAATGGAGAACAAGGCCCTTGAAGCCCTATCGGGTTTGTTATGACAGGATACAGGGTACAGGGTACAGGCGGGCGAGAGATGCCTGCGCGCTGATCTGCACACGCAGGCGCGCTCTGCCTTTGTGTGCGCACATGCACGCCGAGAAGTTTTTCATTGTCCACACGCATGCTTGTGCACGCGTGTGCCGGGACACGCGGTCAAAGAGAAACCGTGGACTCCACCCAGGGGGGCTCCTCCGTGACGTAAAGTGTGGAGAGATCCCTTCCGGAGCCTTGACCCGGGGAAAAGGCTTCCTCCGGCTTCAGTCAGTCCCCCGCAACCACCAGGTCCAGTCCAGCTCAGCCCAGAGGAGTGGTTGGATCAACTTAAGGCAGATCGGGTGGTAGCTATGTGGCAGGGTTGCAGAGTCCATTCATCCATCCATCCATCCATCCATCCATCCATCCATCCATCCATTCAGCAGAGCGCCATTCCAGTGACAAACTCTCCTCTAAAGGTTCCTCTCAATAGGGCTTGGCCCACTCAGAGTTAGGGGGGCTCCTGGGACTGCAGTTGCCCATTAAGGACGAGGAGCTGGACGCAGCAGAGTGTGCCTCCCAAAACACGGCGTCGCTGGGCTTCGGCGGACTGGGGAAGGACCTGGAGCTCTCGTCCAGGGAGGCCTGGTTCAGGGGGGGCGGGGGCAGGACCACGGAGCTGCCCACCAGAGCCTCTCCCGCGCAGCTCTGGGAGGGCCAGGGCCCGTTGTACCAGCAGTCCTCCTTCAGGCTGTCGGCCAACAGGGTGCCCGACGGGATGCTGACGGGGGGGCAGGGCCGTCCCGAGCAGGAGGGGAGCGGGGGGGCGCTGGGCGGACGAGGCGCCGGGGCCCGCAGGACTGGGTGGTTGTTCTTCTCCACGTCGTCCAGACACTGGACGGGAACTGTCGAGGCAGCTGGGAAGGAAAGAGGGGGGACGGGACGGAGCGGAGGAGGGATAAAAGGAGAGAGACAGAGGGAAGGAGGGAGGAATTAAAGGGGGGGGAAGGTGAGGGAGAGTTCAACGGAGAGGGTCAGAGTGAAGGGGGATGGAAGTGAAAGGAGGAGGAATGAAAGGAGAGGGACAGAACCAACGAGGGTTGAAGGAGAGTGACAGAGTGAGGGAGTGATGGAGGGAAAGTGAGAATGACGAATCGACGGAAAGGGACAGAGTGAAGGAGGAATAGAGGGCAAGGGATGGAGTTAAGGATAAGAGAGGGGAAACGGTGAGGGTGAGAGGCAATAAAACGTCAGATGAGCTTGAATGAACAGGGGCACAAAGATGCTAATCCGCTGAGAGGAAGATCACAAGGTGTTAACTGGGAGATTTTGGTTGTTTCAGCGACGGAAGCTGTTGCATCAGTGGCGCAATTTGTATCATACCGTCATATTCATATGTTGACACGGCCGCACAGACTCCACAGTCACAGGCAGGCAGACTGTCTTCAGATTATCCGATGTTTTGGATTATAGTTGGAGTTAAATATGAGCGCTCGTGTGGAAGAGAATAAACTGTGTGATGTAAATGGAAACAAAATGTCTCCATTATCTTTTCCTAACAGATGATGGTGTTAAATGTGCGACATGACGATGAATTTGAGGTCACTTTCATTGAAGGTGGGACAAAACGAATCATAAATGAAGGTTATTTAGGATTATTTGTGCTGATATTGATTGAACTTCAAACTGCGATATATGACAAACATGGATAACTCATTGGTTTTTAACTTATTTCCATCACTTGCAGTAACTTTGAAAGTTTACATTTCCTTGATTTTGTCATTCTTTTTTGATTCTTTTTCATTTCAAAGATTCGTATCTTTATCTGGAGAACCATCTTACTTTCTTAATTACTGATGATTTGAAGACGTGGTGCGTAGGCTTTCATTGAGTCGAGTGGCGAAGTTGCGATAGGGACAATTCTAGGGCAATAAAAACAATGAATACATTTGGGTGATAGTACACAATTATTTTCAATTTCATGTTTGCCAATATGAAAAATAATATCCTCATTTTAATCCCTCACACTAAACTTTTACATTTATGGTGAGATAAAAAAAAAATCCATGGGGTGTTAAACAAAGGCTTTTGATTCCAGAAGTGATGGAGTAAAAACAGTGCTGAGGGAAAATGTCAGCTCAGTTTCTCCATCGCTCTCTCCACCCGACTCCTCTCCTCCATGAGAGGTTCTCCCGAGTCCTATATTGAATAGAAGTGATTCGACAGGAGGAACATTTGGAGAATACAGATGCTCAATATGACTGAATGGATACACAGCCTCCCCCCTCCTCCCCCTCTCTCCTCACTCCCTTTATTTCTCTCTCCATCGCTCTCATCAAAGTTACAGGATTACCCTCTTATTCAGTGGAATAAAGAGGCCAAGATTTATTTTCTTGCCATGTTTCGTTCTAATTTTCACCTCCTGGTCCCCCCCCCCCCCCCCCCCCCCCCCCCCCCCCCCCCCCCCCCCCCCCCCCTCTCCTCCCCTCTCTGACACTCGGAGGGAATCGACAACAGAGGTAATCTGTTCCAGGGTAGAATGACATCAGCACATCGGGGGGAGGGGGAGAGGAGGGGAAGTGCTGGATGGACTGTTTCACTACGTCCTGTCAGAGTATTTGAGCGTTAATACACTATCTCCAATCTCATGGCGCCCTTAACACAGACTGTAACGAGACACAGCAGGGGGCGGGCTACGTTCTCGGTCAGAAGCGCATGAAAGAAAAAGTGAGGACAGGCAGCCGACTAACTCATATGGAAGAAAGTCTGACATAAATCCGGCATCTGACAAAAATAATTATGTATGAGACATTTTTAATTTATTTATTTTTTTAATCTCGCCACTGATATGACACGTTCAGTAAATCACTAACGAGTCCAAGATGTGTTTGTGGCTTCAAATCAAGGTGCAGTGTCTATGATTTTAAGTGGAATTATTTCCATTTCCATATTTCAGCAGAGACTGAATAGATAACTGAAAAAGGGTTACCACTGTTTTTGACCTAAATGTGTGTGTGTGTGTGTGTGTGTGTGTGTGTGTGTGTGTGTGTGTGTGTGTGTGGGTGTGTGATAGAGGACGCTCCCTATGCTGTACATGTGTATATTGGTGCTGAAGAGGTGTGAAAAAGCAGCAGGGGAGCAATGCTGGTTAACACTGACTGACACACACACACACACACACACACACACACACACACACACATATATTGACACAACAACTCAAGTCTTACTCACCCTCACCTTGTCTCGTTTCGCTGATCAGTGGCCTGAGTTTCCTGATCAGACCCGTTTGGTGCTTGAGCTCCGACTGCAGACGAGTGACCTCAGCGTGCAGATCCTGGCACATCTGCTGCAGGCCCGTCTCACTGCACAGCAACACAAGAGGGCTTTGAAATATGTTCACACCATGTCTGCTTTCCCACACAGCCTGTGTTGTCAGAAGTGTTGCTGACGCGTGTTCTTCATGGGATCAGAGGCCGTGTGGCTGGATGCAGCGCATCGTTTTCAGTCATTCGGTCGTTAAAAAGCTCAATTTGACCCGTTTATGGGAACGGCAGGACACGCAGCTGTCACATAAGATATTTAGTCCAATCTATTGACCACATGACAACGCCTGACTGGAGGGGACTTGTACTCGGATTCTGAAATATGCTTTGAAT